>ML801286.1:126547-149008 GCA_009831015.1 Picea engelmannii | reverse complement strand
TATGGTAACAGTCCAATTTGGCTTTATGGGAAGACAACCAGTCCATACCAATCAATAGATCGTATGATCCCAGGGGTAATACGTTAAGGGTTGCTTGGGTGGGGAATTCACCCAACATTAACTGGCAGGCTGGTATGGCCTCTACCACCTTTCTTTTAGTGCCAGTGGATAACTATACCAACCATGGCTTGGTTTGTTTTTATGGCTATAGCTTGCACTTATCCACAGTCTTAGGGGCTATATAACTCAAATTTGAACCAGGGTCAATTAAAACAAACACTATATGGTTGAAAATCATACCTTCTATTTCCACCACTGAAGCCTGGTGGTCAGCTTGGTTATTATCCAAGGCAGCATAAATATGTGGCACACTCCTTGCCACATCATTGACTGTGGTAGCTTCCTGCATGTTATAAACTTTTCGACTGTTCTGTTTTCGGTGTGGACAGTCTCTCAGGAGATGCTCTTCTCTGCAACCCAAACATTTTAGAGGTTCTTTCTTTGGGTTATTAGTCTTTACTGGGTTCTTCTTGTAGCTCTTAAATCCTGAGGATTTGATCCCCTTTTTCTGAAATTTTGAACCACTCTTCTGTCTCCAGTCTCCATGAGACTCTGCCAGATGTCCATATTGTTCATGACAATATGTTGCCTTTCGTATAGTGTCTTCTAAGGTCTTTGGCTCTTCAAATTCAATTCAGTTCCAGTATTCCTTGGGTAACCCACTGATGAAGTGTTGCGCCTTCGCCTTCTCTGCTTTGATGTAGGGTACATATCTCAATAAGTCAAGGAATTTGTTGACATATTCCTCTATAGTGAGTTGCCCCAGTTTGAGTTCATAAAACTCTTTAGCCTTCTCGTTGAAATATATTTCCAACAAATAATTCTTCCAGAAGTACTTCTCAAACCGTTTCCAAGACAGGTCCTACTCGCGGACCCCTTTCATGTTCTTAAGATCTTCCCACCAGATGGAAGCTTTTCCGTTCAGATTGAAAGTGGCCACTCGGGCCTTCAAATTTTCTGAAAAATCATGGACTCTAAAATATTTCTTCAGTCCAAGTAGCCAAGCCTCAGCTTCCTCTCCCTTCTTTATCTCACCATTGAAGGAGGGAGGTTTGGCCTTTCTGAATTCCTCAAATTTATGACCCTTGGAAGTCTTTTGCTTCTTCTGTTCTCTTCGAGAATAGGAACTGGTCCCGCTGCTGGAAGAGCCTTCTGAATCGCCAGCTTCCTTCTCAGTGGAATCATCTAGCACTGGTCCTTTACGTCTAGGGTGGACCTTTCTTGAGGTGCTCCTCTCACTATGGCCACTGATACGACCATGTTTCTGCACCTCGGGTTCATGTTGCATTTGTCGCTGCAGGTCGGATAAGATCTGCAGTAAAACTGCATTAATTTTGGTTTGCTTTTCTTGTTCTTTCATCATCCTTTCATTATCGGCCTTGCAGCTTTGCAACTCAACCATGAGACTCCTCATAGTCTCGGCTAGTTCTGGAGGGGTTCCTATTTCTCTTCTTTCATCAGACTTTTCATCTCTATTGTGGGAGCCTTCTCCCATCTCTTGATGAGTCACCATTCTTTGCGTCTTGTAAATTCCCGCGGTTGATCGTCCACTTGGGTGAAAAGACAAACGATGGTTATTAGTCAAGAGTTAGATATATTTTATAATCTGCACATGAATTTATGCCTCTTTCACATGCATACATAGTCGGGTTCTCGTTTCCAAGTTTTCAATCCTAGATAAGAGAGTTATGTTAGGGGGTTACTCTTTGTAGGAGTACTTCGAACGGATCTTATGCGTGACTTGTGCATGAGCCCAATCAGGCCAAGTGTTGTAACCATGCTCTGATACCACTTTGTCACATACCCACTACCTAAATCGGATTTTTCTGGTCCTCTGTCGTATCAGAACCTCTAAATATCCATGGAGGACCAGCATAAGCTGGCTCCTTCTTTCTCTCTCCATTCCCAGGTGAACGCGGGTCACGATCACATTTCAAATAAATGCAATGTCTTTTTAATTTTGCGTCTCGGTGCTACGGTAATGTCAAACCGTTCGGCTTTGCAACTGTTGAACCCCGACAGGGCTAGAGAACAGCCAATGAGAACAGGCCCCGTCGCATGGTTAAGTGGAGTGCAGGTGGCAGAGGGGAAAGTGTGACACGATAGTCGAAAGGATAGGAGGGGGCCCCACTTCACACACCACACTATTCTGGACCCCCCCCCCATTAATGGCAGAATGGCAAGGGGGGTCTGGAATCCACTTGAGCGTCATTGATCATGATGAGTTAATCTCGACCGTTCGAGAGTTGCGTGTCCAATTCTGGACCACCCCCCCCTACCGCTAAAGGAAGAACAGTAAGGGGGCTCTGGAATGGAACCTCAGCCGTAGATCTAAGCGGGTGGACTCTGGCCATCCAGATCTGCTCACCACTTCCCTTTATGCGCATTCGTGCCCCAGCGTAAAGTTGGCATCTCTACCTCACATCGGACAGTCATCCCAGACCCAGGATCCTCCGAGAGGATCCTGACCATTCCTCAAAGCCTGACCACATGCTAACATCTCGAGGTTTATAAGTCTGGACTTCGGGGTTTGATAGCATGGCGAAACATGTCCCTTCGGGATCCCGAATGTCGAAACACCGAAGTGTTGAACGAAACTCAATAGGAGATTAGCCCCTTGGGTTAAACATTGGTCGATATGACCTCTTCCCATATGACCGCAACCTCTCTTCCGTCGGGATTTATCAAGGCGAGAGCCCGACCTATTGTCAACAGGACTCCCGAATCCCCGATTCCCGATTTCCCGAAATGGGTAATCTCTCGGCATGTCACCTCCTTCAATCGGACGTCCCACAACTGCTCCGGGGTTTCCACCTTGGAGAGTCTCGATCCCTTGTCACCAGGACTCCCGATCTCGTGATTCTCGATTTCCCGTAATGGGAGATCTCACGACACATGGCCTCCGTCAATCAGACGGCTCAAATCTATCCCGGGGTTTCCACCTTGGAAAATCTCGAACTCTTGTCAATGGGAATCTCGATTCCGCGATTCTCGATTTCTCGAAATGGGAGATCTCTTGACAAGTGGCCTCCATTAGACAAACGGTCCAGATCCATCCCGGGATTTCCACAATGGAAAGCCCCTATACACTAAATTCTTATGCCTCGAGTAACTCTTGACAGATCCAACGGCTGTCGGGTTTTTTAGCCAAGATCTGGCAGCTCATAATGGTTCCTACCCATGCATTCTTCCATGACTCCCTGGGTGTGGGAAAGATCCACAGTCCAGATACTCTCATGAACCTTGGGGATCTTTGGTCCTAAACTCTTCGCTACCCACGAAGACACATGAAAACAAAGGGGTAAGGCATTTAACCCCCTACTTTCTCCTACGAATCTAACGGTCGTGGGTGACCGCAGATTCCCTCACGAAATCTCGTCCATTGATTAATACCTATCAGGGTTAAAGCACTTAACACTCCATCTTCTTCCTCTGATCTGATGGTTGTGAGTGACCACAGATCTCCCAACGAGATTTCATCCGTCGATTTGTTACTTCATCCTTATGCTGTCATCTGGGCCCTCAAGAGGATCGTTCCTCCTCATGCAGGATTACTAAGGCCTTACGCCTTCACAACCACCTTCCTGGTTCTTGATGGGCTTTTCAAGGAAGGTATTTCTATGGGGAGATTTACTCAGGGTACTACCTGAGGTATGTAAGGATGTTTTCCTCCCGAGAACCAGACGTGAATTCTGAATTTGATTAGTACGCACACACAGAATGAATTCATGAAGACATAAATCCTACGCAGTCTTTCCATATAATTATACAACTACTAGTACTGATCAAAACACCATACAGTCATTCTTATAATGAAATCATTCACGGTTTCACAGCTTATGAGCATAATTATCAGAATAAGCACATATATATATCAAGATGCCTGAGGCAAAACACTTATCAGATATAACACTAGGGTCAAGCAACTGCTAAGAGAGGTATTCGTTTCCACCCAACCGTAGGATTAGTGACTCCCAGCAGATTTACCACTAACCACCCCCAAGCTAAGACCACGATGTTGTGAGACTGCATCTATGTTTTCCAGTGACCAGGAGCGAAGGTTGTAATCCTCCCTCTCTACTATCACTCACTCTGCATAATGCTAGAGTTCCCCCTCGCGTCTCCCCCGCAATCACTTCTACCCCACGCCTTATCCTCTTGCGAGGTTGCGTGTGGTGTGATTACCCTCACGCTGATCAGGCCTGACGGCTCTACATATGGGAGGTTCACCTCCCATCCTTCATTAAACCATCTACCTACCAGCCTGCGAGACATTTAATTCAGGGCCAGCGAGCCGCTTTTGGTTCTCCGGGCCAGTGGAGTCCAAATACGGTATTAATTCTCGGTGGAAGTTAACGCCACCTTTCCAGGTGCCCTCCATCACCATCGTGGTCTCTTTTTCTGCACATCCCCTCTCAGCAGTCCTACAATAAATTCAAAATGTTATTCACATTCATTGACCTTTTCCTCAGGGTCCATTTACATCACATATTCACATTTATGAGTTTGCCATAGTTCTTGTCCAGTCCAGTTATTTTTACAAACTGGGGGAAACAAGGTGTTACACTAAGGCAGCCATGTGATTTGATGCTCCTGAATCTACGATCCAAGCATCGAGAGAGGAGTTGATTGCAATCAAGGCATGGCTAGAATTTCCTTTATTGGAATTTAGATCTTCTTGGTTCTTCTTCTTTGCACCCTCGGGGATGCGATATCCAAGGTTGTTTTTCTGAAGTATCTAAAACATTAGATCTATTTTTTTTTGCATGCATGTGGATTCCGAATGGAATCCTTTGTGACATTATGTGCATTTCTCTCCTTTTCTTCCCTTTTCTCTTTTGGATCCGGAGGCATCGGTGAAGGGTTTTGTGTACCCTTCCTTCTTCGTATGTGCATGAGATTTTCACTTATCTTTATCTTTAGTTTCTGATATTTGTGGCTGCCATCATGCACAGTGAGTGCATGCGCCCTTGGGCCTTTGATTGTGCCCATGTTGATGAGCTTGGTTTGCTCTTGTGTCAAGGATTCGATAAAGTCCTCAAGAGAAGGCATCTTCCAAGTGGCTCTAGAGGCGAATCTGACAGTATGGAATGTGGATATGAATATAGATAATTCAGGACCAAGCTTGGAGAGAATGGTGAGAACCATTTGTTTCTCCTCCTTCGATTTATCAACCCCGCAAGATTTGAGTTGCGACAGTAAATCCTTGAATTTTGTAAAGAAATCTTGGATATTATCGAAGCTTTTTGGATCCAATGTGAGCAGCTCCACCTCCAGCATGTGTCCCCTCATCTCATCCTATTTTCCAAAGAGCCCTTCCAATATGGTCCAATCTTCATTGGGATTCTTACAAGAAGATATATGAAAACAGAGATCGGGAGAAATAAGACTGCAAATTGTTCTGAGTGCCTCATCCATGCGATTTAAGTACTTGGATTTTTCTATGGCTGATGTCGGCTCTGTATCTGTATTCATGGTTAATCTATACAACCCTTTAGATCGGAGATGTATGGCTATTTTCTCCTTCCATGCAAAATAGTTGTAAGGTGTAAGAATGAATTCTTTTTGGAATTCCATCTTTTCATTGTCTTCGATCTTTTGTACCTGCAAACAAATTTGGTGTATCTTTTTCTTAGCAGTACGTCGGCTCTGATACCATGTAAATGTGTTGAACCTACATAGAATAGATCTAGCTAAACAATGATACACACATTTGCAGAGAGAATTGGAAAAAGAACAAGAGGGAGAGAACGAATAGAAAGAATTCTCATTAACCGTTGTGAATAATGAATAATTTACACATGATATACTTTGTATAACTCAATGAGTTTGATTTGATGTGAACCAAGTCACCATAGTGGTGGTATATAGTGATCTAGACACACACCAGTAGTTAAGGGAGTGAACTGCCACCTATTCTAGTCTCTTAGGTAGTTACGAGAATGAACTACCACCTAGTTGAGTTAACTAGTCAACTAGTCTTCAGTTAACTGACTGAATAGAACGTAGTGAGGAGTTAACTCAAGGAATCAAGGCTAATGCGCCACTTTGGTGATGATACCAAGGCAAGGACGAATTAGCATGGTGATGATCCAAATGCAACATCTAAACTCAACTCAACTAGTCAAATTGAAGTGTGAACTGATAGAGAATATTCTCCAGTTGGAATATTCTCTCCTAAAATATAGGAGACTGGATAATGACTAATTATGACTAATTAACAAATAAAAACCTTAGGAAAAAGAAATCCTAGGTGTGTGTGAAGTAACTCCAACAAAATATTGGCACATGAATTTGTCAATTTTTGTATGATAGTGTGAGACGATTGTATTGTACTGAGAGTTGTTGGATTAGAGTTTTGTATGAGATTGTTTCATGATCCATGATATACATAATATATGATAGTGGGTTTTTTAGCTTTATGATTTCCCGGAAAAAAATTTGTGTTATGTGTTCTTTATATTTCACTTTGTGATCATGGTTTTATTTCCGCAAGAATATTAGTAGAAGCGATTTCGTATTTAATAGTGGCATATAATTGTTAGATCAGGAGAATCGTAGGAAATACATTAATTGTATTGAAATTTCTACATGGTATTAGAGCCACGGAAGTGAGGTGCGAAAATAATAGTATTTTTATAGGTCTCGTCTCTAGCAGGGTGCGACGACATAGTACTGAAAACTTCACACATTTCTGAGAGTAGAAATTCTCGCACCTTACTCAAAGGAGAGGTGCGAACCTCCCTTACGATTTTCGTAGGCTGCTTAAAGAAGAGATGAGAACCTCCCTCACCCCACTGTGCATTACAATGCGAACTCTCTCATAAGGTTCGCAGGCTATACACATGTGAGGTGTGAACTTCCCTCAGGCTAGTAACTAGTCAGGTGTGAACCTCCCAGGGCAAGAAGGATTGTAGCAGTTGAGTTTGTGGTTGGATAAAATTCAAATTTGTAGAAGGACTTTCTTGGTGATATAGTTGATAAAAGATCAAAATGGCTTTCAATGTCTTGATATTGGAGTATGCACTCGAGGGCAGCTTGAACTACATTTCTTGGAAGGACAGGATCCAGGTAGTACTCGAAGACAATGGCTTGAAGGAATACATTGACAAAGATGTTCCTAAGACGGATGCGAGAGATACTGCAAATCTTGATGCATGGAAAAATAAAGTGGCAAAGGCGAGGAGGATCTTGTTGTAGGGAGTATGAGACCACATTGTCTCAAGTCTCCATGGGAAAGACACACCACATGCAATGTGGAAGGTTTTGACGGATCTGTTCCAAAACAACAGCGACCATAGGAAATTGGTGCTCAAAGATAAACTTAAGAAGATCAAGATGGAGAAGGGTGAATCCATTCCAAAATATCTCACGAAGTTTGTCCAATGTCGGGATGAGCTTGGAAGTGTGGGAATAACAGTCGTTGCTGATGATTTGGTGAGCTTGGCTCTCCTAGGACTTCCCAAGAGTTGGCACAGTGATCAAGACTCTGTCAATGGAAGGGAAAAATTGCCAAATTCGGAATGACTATGGTCGAATCTAGTGCAAGAGGAGTTCAGGTGGAACACCTGAGATGGATCTTCATCAAAGCATGATGATGAAGAGGATTTTTCTTTGACTTCCAAGGCAAGGAAAGGGAAAGGGAATAAATTCCATTCAAAATCCGAGTCTAAAGTCAAGAAGCTGGATTTGTCCAAAGTGAAGTGTTTTCACTCTCATGAACATGGGCATCTCACTACTAACTGTCCACAGAAGAGGAAGAACAAGATGGTTGCTAGAGCTACAATTGGTGAGGCTCTTGTCTTGAAAATGGAACTTGACTTCTCTTTGATTGCATGCATGGCTTCAAGTGCATCAGGATCGGTGTGGTATTTGGATAGTGGCGCTTCCTACCACATGACAAGAGATAAAAAGTCTTTTAGTGAATTGGAGGATAAATATCTCAAAATGCATATAGATATGGGCGACGATGGAAAATACAGTATGAATAGTATTGGTACCATTACCTTTCAGAGGGAGTCAGGTAAACCATTTCAATTGTAAAATGTTATGCATGTTCTAGGTTTGAAGAAAAGCCTGGTCTCAGTTGCAATGTTGGAGGACAGAGACTATGTTGTTGTTTTCAGTGATGGAAAATATTTCCTGTGACATAAAGCAATGGGTCAAGTCAAGAAGATAGGGATTTGAGTTAAGAATCTCTACATGATGGAAGTAGATGGTTGTGCTGCCATGATGAGCAAGGCAGAAAAAGTGGTGAGCCAGGACGAGGGTGAATTATGGCACAGGAGATTGGGCCATCTTCACCATGGAGCCTTGAAGATCATGCAACAAATATCTACTAGACTTCCAATGGGAATGCTTTCTCAGTTATATCAGTGCAAGGGTAGCACCATGGGGAAGTATGTAAATTCCACCTTTCATGAAAAGGAGAACCGTGCTTCGGTGATCCCAGAGAGAATTCACATAGACGTGTGTGGAGCATTCTTGGTTGCTTCAACAACAAAACATAGGTATTATGTTATTTTTTTTTATGACTTTTCTCGTAAATGTTGGATATTCCTCATGCAGAAGAAGGATCAAACATTCTCAAAGTTATGTGAATTTAAATCATTGGTGGAGAAAGAGTCGGGGAAGCAAGTGAAGGCTCTAAGGAGCAATAATGGTGGAGAATACATCTCTAATGAATTCAAATACTTCTGCAGCAGAGAAGGAATTCGAAGAGAACTCATAGCGCCTCATAACCCACAACAAAATGGGGTCGCGGAGAGAAAGAACAGAATGATCATGGTTGCAGCACGAGCGATGTTGCATGATCAGGGCCTATCAATGCATTTGTGGGCAGAAGCATGCAATACTGCGGTTTATGTGAAAAACTGTTGTCCTCATAGAATACTTGGCATGAGTACACCTGAAGAAGCTTTCACTGGTAAGAAACTTGATGTTTCTCATTTTAATATTTTTTGGCTCATCTATTTATGTGCATGTGACCAAGGATTCCAAGAAGAAATTGGAACTGACTTATGAAGTTGGGATATTTGTGGGGTACATAGAAACACACCATAATTATCATGTGTATTTTCCTAACAATAAGATGACTATTATGCAACGGGATATAAAATTCGATGAGGGGAGAGCCATGCAGTTGTCGCTTGAGAGGGAGCTAGACTTGCATGCAGAAGAGGAACTGCTGGTTGCCAAAGATGAGTCTCAAGATGTGGATCAACCACATGAGGAGGTTCATAGAGTGGAGGAAACCACTCAAGAAGAGCCATCCATCAGAAATGGTAGAAAGTGCACCATGAAAGTCGATAGATTGAGACTAGATGTTGCACAGAATGTAGGAGCCCCTACTTCACAGCACAATCAGAGACAGTCTCCTGATCAATTTGTTGGATACATGGCTCTCATGAGAAAATGTATTGTGACTAAACCATCTTCCTTTCAAGAAGCAGTGCAGGATACTACCTAGGTTGATGCTATGGTGGAGGAATATGACTCCATTGTCAAAAACAGTGTATGGGAAATTGTCCCAAGACCGGTCGAAAAATCAGTGGTGGAGGGTAAGCTTTTAATCATTTTTCTTTATGTTGATGATTTCATACTGACTGGTGATGAGCAACTGATACACTCATGTAAGGATGACCTTGCAAAGGAGTTTGAGATGAAGGATTTGGGCCTTCTTCATTATTTCCTTGGATTGGAAATATGGCAACGAGATGGTCAACGTTTTGTGTCTCAAGGCAAGTATGCAAGGGAGATACTAGGTAAGTTTCACATGGAGGGTTTCAAACCCATGGATACTCCTCTTCCAGGAAACTGAAGGAAAGAAGATGCTACTTCTGGAGAGGTAGTGGATGCTACTGTCTATCAACAATTAGTAGGTTCGCTAATGTATTTAGTGAACACGAGACCAGACATTTGTTATGTGGTTAACCAGCTAAGTCAAGCGATAGTTAAGCCTACCAAACTCTTTTGGGAGGCAGGTAAGCATGTCCTGAGATATCTGAAGGGAACATCTGAGTATGGATTATGGTATAGACAGACGGATGAGGTGAAGTTGCATGGCTTCACGGATGCAGATTGGGCAGGCAGCCCAATGGACAGAAAGAGCACATCAGGGGGGATATTCAGTATCAGATCTACAGTTGTTTCTTGGTACAGTAGGAAACAAAGATCCATGGATATATGGATGAGAAAGATCTTGGTTGGTTTGTTTGGTTCTCATTTAGATCCGACAGTGATTCATTGTGATAATCAGAGTTGCATTAAACTCTTGATTAATCCTGTGTTTCATGATATATCTAAGCATATAGATATTTGGTATCATCATCTCAGATATTGTGTGCAGTGGAAGATCATGTTTCTTCAATACATTCCTATGGAAGATCAGGATGCAGACATTTTGACGAAGGTTCTCACCAAGAGAAAATTCGAATATCATAGAGACAGGATTGGGGTGAAGGATAATCCCTTTCTTGTTGAGAGGGAGTGTTGAAAAGTTAACAAGAAACATGTGTCTAATTTACTTTTCCCTTAAATAAATTGGACAATAAATATTAATCTATTATCTCATAATTACTTGAAATAATTAACTAAAATGTCAAATCAGTTAACTATAGGAAATCCGATTTCAAAGGTTGACTGGTAAGACATGGAGGTGACTTGAAGTTGTAACAGGGTTATAAGTGTAGTTATGAGAGTTGTGAAGTAGTTTAACTCAGTTAAGTGAGTTAAGACTAGTTGTACTAGTTGTAACTGAACTTACACTAGTGAGAGTTCAGTGAATTAATTATTAATTAATTCAAAATCAGTGAACTCACATGCAACTGAAGATTCGCCACGGTTAACTACATGCATGTTAGATCCAGTGGAGACCCAATTGAGATAACAGGTGAAAGGGACAGTTTGGCTATCAGTCGTGATTTGAGTGAAGTGCACTCATGCAATCACACATTCTGTGGATATGCTCATGAGCATGTGCAAACTAGGCAATTTGAATTCATTGTGAGAATTCTAAATGTAGGGATTGTGTAGAGGAGGTAGGCTGTCTGGAGACAGAATATTAGCACATGAATTTGTCAATTTTTATATGACAGTGTGAGACAATTGTATTGTACTGAGAGCTATTGGATTAGAATTTTGTATGAGATTGTTTCATGATCCATGATATACATAATATATTATAGTGGGGTTTTTAGCTTTATGCTTTCCCGAAAAAACTTCTGTGTTATGTGTTCTTGATATTTCACTTTGTGATTGTGGTTTAATTTCCGCAAGAATATTAGTAGAAGTGATTCTGTATTTAATAGTGGCATATAATTGTTAGATCAGGAGAATCGTAGGAAATACATTAATTGTATTGAAATTTCTACATTGTAAGCCAGTGTGCTAAGTGAAAATAGTTGTAAATTCTTTGTGCTTACTATGTGTTGAGAACTTGCAGAGCTAAGTGCAAGTGATTGTAAGAAGGCTCTGTGTTGTACCAAGCTAAGGGAAGTAGGATCTGGCAAGGTGCATGTAGATCTCATGTCCTATGTGGATTTGGTTTTGTGGCTCTGTGCATGTAAGAAGATTGAAAGAAAATAATAAATAAGAAGAAGAGTTGGTGGGCGTAGCCCCACACTGGGGTGAACCACGTACATCATGTGTTGTGATTGCTTTGTGTTATTCATGTGATTTATGCTTAGTGCTAAATATTTATGTATGTTAGATGTGTTTGATGTAGTATCTTATTGCTAAATAACATGAATGAATGCTATATCTATTGATGCTATGTGCTAAATGGTTAGATATGGTTAGATTTGTTGAATACTGCACTGCTCTGTAATTAGGGATTTTAACCTACGATGTGAGTAAGGGTAAAATCTAATGAATGTTAATTGCTAAGTGATTTGTTAAGTATTGTGATCACATATCTATGTCCCAGCTAGGTTGGAGACACTTGAGTCCTACAACCCCCCTGCCTCTACGAGGTGAGACTTCATCTGCTTCATAGGTGTTGTCGAAAGGGACGGTAGTTAGGGTTTTGTTGGTGCATTGTTGAAGCGTTGAACCCCGAGTCTGCCCCTGTGCCAAAAAATGGTTCCGTTGTCGAGACTTGAAACTGTGATTGGTGGGAACTGAGGAAAAGAGAAATCTATGTGCGTAGATCTATTGTTGTAGTGTGCAGTACTATACTTGACTTGTGAAGCTCCGTGCCAAGAAGAGAATTCCTATTTGAAGAAAAGAGGTAAGATATTAAATCTTGGTGCTCTAATAAAGGTAAGATAAGTGGAAATTTTTGTTTCGAAAGAATGGATCTAGGTATATTTGATAGATTTCTTCCTAGTTTGAAAACTAGGGCACAACTAGAAGAAACAAGATGTGATATGAATAGATCTAATAGAGATAGTGAAATATATGTTATTCATATGCATAGAAATAATTTTTGGACTAACAAGTGGATGCAGGATCCTAGAAATAATTTTTTGCAGGTCTATCATTGTGATCCCAATGCGCAGTACATGAAAGGTTGGGGATCGTTTAAGATAAAGAGAGGATTGACTCTTTGTTATAGTTGTAAAAGACCAGGACATATTGCTAAGGAATTCCCTGGTAGAGGTCCTATTTTCCTTTGTTGTAAGGCTAATGGACATGAAGTTTTAGATTTCCCTAGAATGATTGCTAAAGTTGAAAAGATGAACATGAGACAAGAAAACCATGAGGAAGTTCAAGAGACTAAGAATATTCCAAAGAACTAGAAAGAATCCGAGGCTATATTATTGTAGATGAAAGAAACACTGAATGATCATAGAGACATTAGTTTATTAGATATCTTAAAAGAGAAAGAGTGCATAGAAACAAGAATAGGAGACTTCGACATAGACTATGTATTGGACGCAGAAGCACAGGTGAACATCATGATAGAAAGTACTTGGGAAATCTTAGGAAAGCTTGCTATGATTCCTTCATTTGGAGGAATAGGATTGTTTAAAGGAAATATGATAACCCTATGTGGAAGACTTACTCATGTACCTATGAGTGCTCATGGAACATCGACAAAAGAAGGATTCAAGGTCATTAAGTTTGTTGAGAACAATGCCCCTTTTCCACTTTTGTTAGGAAGGACTTGGATTGAGAGAGATCAAATCCGAAGGAGAGAAGAAGAGGAAGCCATAGAACAGAAAAAATAAGAATTAAGGGATTTCATGGCTAAGAGAATAGAGTGCTTAATAGAAGAACAAGAGGACAAGTCTAAGCAACTGAGGGCCAGAGACTTAGCTATCAAAGTTGAAAGAACACAAGAAGGCTTAAAGAACCTATCCATGTAGGAGAGTAGAGAACCTACTCCAGAATCAGTAAAAGAAAAATTATTTCCCTCGAACCTTGTGAAAGATCCTCAATAGTGAGAAGTTTCTATACTAAGAGAAGATAAAAACAAGAATGGAAAGAGGAATCCAGAGACACAAATCACAGGGAAGAAAGAAAGAAAGATCACTAAGAAGAAAGAAAAGCTAGAAAACTTGCAGAAGGTTCCAGAGAGGACTTCGCGGAAGGAAGGCTTGTAGAAATTGAACCTTGTCAGAATAGCAGAACAACACCGACTGGCACTTTTCCATGGAAAAGAAATATGACCGTTGGAGGCATCCCAACCGTTAGAACAATGCTCCAGAAAATGACCTATGAAGGAAATTTTGCAATGAAACGAATCCAAACATGAGACAATGTTTGATAGGCATCATTGAAGATCTCACAGGGGTACAATAGGCTCTTTATTGGAGCCGCGGAGTGTCTACTACGTCGTTTCCATCAGGGGGCATAGAAGTAGGAGATGAGCCTGCCCAGCTACACATATTAGTAGATTCGATAGAGGATTTCCTTCGTCGAGTCCAGGAGGAAAAGGAGAAGGCCACAGAGGCATTAAAGAAAGAAAAGGAGGAATCCTTAAAGAAATGTCGGGTTGCATAGTAAGAGAAAGATGACCTCCAGGCAAAGCTTGCAGAGGATAAAGCGCAGATCCAGAAGGAAAAAGAACAACAGTTCACAGAGCAGATTGGAGTTAAAGAAGCAGTCACTAGAGCACTTTGCTCTATGCCGGGCCTCGCACAGATAGAAGAAGACACAATGGAGAGTCAAGTGGAGAAGCTTGATGAAGCTATTCAACAACTTCAAGCAAGAGTGGCCAAACTGGAACTGCAAGCAGTGCTAAGTACTTTGCAGGAAGTGCGAGACCAGAGAGAAGAAACTTCTAGGAGCACAATAGAAAGAATCAAGGCGTTGGCCTCAAAATGTAAGCTACTCAACAACCACAATGCGTATACCTATGAGCGCCTTCCAGACAACCCAGAACTAAGAGCATTAGAAGCACAACTTCAAGAGGCAAAGAAACAAGCATCAATAGTGCAAGCGCAGCTGAAACTACTTTCAACAGTTGAGAAGATGAAAAGGTCACAAGAACAATGCGCAATTCAGTAGCAGGTCCTTTCCATCCAGAGTAAAGTCATGGAAGTGACCCAGAGACTTCAGCCAGTACAAGACGAAGCCTACACACTTTTTGAGGAGATCGAGGGACAAGGTACACAACTAGAACAAGTGGTCACCTCGGTGGAACAATGCTTGGAAGGACCTGTCACAGAGAAGGTCATTCAGGAGTTCGTCGATCAGGAGACTCTGGCGAAGCAGTAAGTTGAGGTAGCAAAATCCAAGCTCGAGGCCTTCGAAGCAGAGTTTCCTAGGTTAGAGTGACTCGGGATAAGTCACAGGTGAGTGTTGGGGGCCTGTTGGCCCTCGAACAAGTTTTGGAGAAACTTGGTTCTGTTTGACCATTTTTGGGACTTCGATAGGCTGGTCGAAGATAGAATGCCCAAGTGAAGTGGAGATCGCGATACCTCGCCCCATTTTGCGGGATCTTTGGGGATTAGGGTTTATGTAACGGGTATGGGATGTTGGCCCATGGGTTTACCCGTGTTTAGGCCCCTTTTGTAATGTATAAATAAGTAGCTAGGTGATGTAAGAAGGAGTCAGTTATAAGCCAGTGTGCTAAGTGAAAATAGTTGTGAATGCTTTGTGCATACTGTGTACTGAGAACTTGCAGAGCTAAGTGCAAGTGATTGTAAGAAGGCTCTGTGCTATACCAAGCTCGGGGAAGGAGGATATGGCGAGGTGCGTGCAGATCTCCTTTTCTATGTGGAGTTGTTTTTGTGGCTCTGTGCATGTAAGAATATTGAAATAAGATAATAAATAAGAAGAAGAGTTGGTGGACATATCCCCACACTGGGGTGAACCACGTACATCCTGTGTTGTGATTGCTTTGTGCTATTGATGTGATTTATGCTTAGTGTTGAATCTTTATGTATGTTAGATGCATCTGATGTAGTAGCTCAGTGATAAATAACATGAATGAATTCTATATATGTTGATGTTATGTGCTAAATGGTTAGATATGATTAGATTTGTTGAATACTGCACTGCTCTGTAATTAGGGATTTTAACCTACGATGTGGATAAGGGTAAAATCTAATGAATGTTAACTACTAAGTGTTGTGTTAAGTATTGTGATCATAGATCTGTGTCCCAGCTAGGTTGTAGACACTTGAGTCCTACAACCCCCCTTTCCTCTACCTCGGGTGATACTTCATCTGCTTCGCAGGTGTTGCTAAAAGGGCTGGTAGTTAGGGTTTTGTTGGTGCATTGTTGAAGCATTGAACCCCGAGTCTTCCCCTGTGAAAACATGCCCTTTTCTATATTTTTGATTAATCATCCCAACAACATCAATTCCCCATTGGGAAAATGGTTATTCCTCCACAATCGGTTGTAGAGGCATCACATATTTCTTCATTTTTCCTAAAAATTGTTGGCATGACAAACATCTCCTTATTGTGGAATACGATTCCCTGAAGATTGATGGCCAGTGAAATCTTCTCTGATTACTTTGTGGGCAGTTGCAGTGGGTGAAAAGTGTCCACTGCATATTCCCTCGTGGAATTCTTTGATTAGTCCTTGAGCTTGATTCTCATCGATGCATCTCAACAGTATGCCATCAAAATTTCTTCTAAAAAGTATGTCAGCAATAAACACATATCGGCTCTCCTTCATATTGAGTGTCGTTCGCTCCTTGGAACTCATTGTAGTAGGGAATTGCATGGACCTTAAATAGAATATGATATCTCTGTATCATTCTGAATCAACTAATGGTTCCCTGACTTAGATTGAAATCATCCCATCGATTGAGTCCCCATTCGCAATAAGATTGCATAATCCTTGTCCTTTTATTGCTTTCAATGGTTTGATCTCGATATCATACTCTTGAATTTTTGCTATCCAGTTGGCCCATTTCCCTTATCTCAATTGTTGATTTAGATGCATCTTGATGGGGGACGAGGGGACATAAGATATAACATGGGAGTTTAATATATACATTCGAAAGTGTGCTAGAACTTTTACAAGAGCCAAAGCTTGTTTCTCGAGTTCTTAATATCTCAACTCATAGTCGTGTAGAGTTTTTATCATTAAACTCATCGAGATCTCTTCTCCATTGCTATTTTTCTGAGTGAAGACGGATGCAACAATTGCTTCTGTAGCAAATGAATAGATGAAAAAATCCCTCTGAAAAACTGGACTAATGAGGATGGGAGTAGTGGTGATGCCCCCCTTGATATTGTTGAATGCTTCCTGAGTATCTCCTTTCCACTTGAACCTCTGCTCCTTTTTCAACAACAAATTGATAGGTTTTACGATGTTTGCATAATCAGGATCAAATCTTTGAACAAAATTGATTTTCCCAAAGAATGATTGGACTCCCTTGTTGGATGTCAGCGGGTTGAGTTCATTAATTTCTTTAAAACTTTTCAGGTCTATGTAAATCCATTCCTTTCATACAATGTGGCCCAACAGCTTGCCTTAAGTCACAATGAACAAACATTTCTTTGGGTTCAAAGAAACGTCGTATAATCTACATATTACAAAGACTTTTCTTAAATGATGGATGTGATCCTCCATTTTTCTCGAATGAACTATCAAGTCATCTTGGTAGTCTTCCATAAAATTTCCTATCAATCCACTGAACACATGATCCATGTCCCTTTGGAACGTGGCTCCAACATTTTTCAAACCGAAGGGCATTATAGTGTATGCATATGTTTCCCATGGTGTACTAAATGATGTCTTTTCTCTATCTTCCTCAACAACTAAAACTTGATTATATATATAGAAACCATCCAACATAGACATGCATGCTGATCCCATAACTTGATGTAGTAGAAACTCCATGTTGGGCAGTGGAAAATTATCTTTTATGCTCGCTTTGTTAAGATCTCTGAAGTTTATGCACATTCAGATTTCCCCTATCTTCTTCCTGACAATCACTAGATTTGAAAGCCAGTATGAATGTATGATGGGATAGATTATCCTTGCCTTCAACTTTTCCAAGTCAATTTTTACAAGAGGCTTCAGCTTTGGATTCATCATTCTTATTTCCTGTTTCACCAGTTTGGCTTGTTCCCTCAAAGGAATGATATGTTGGAATATCATTTTTTCATAGGCCTTTAAGTTGTCATAGGTCCAAGAAAAAACATCAATATGTTCCTTAAACAAGTCAACATATTGATCAACTTCTTCGGGGTTGAAATCGACTCCCAAATTGACATATTTCGGGGACTGGTCCATTTCAATATTGACTTTTCTTGTCTCTTGCACCTTTCGAACTAAAACTTCTTCAAGAAGATTCTTGGCATGATCGTCTTTGTAAACAAAGATTCAACTTGTATGCAGTCTTCGAGGATGAAAATCGATCTATCGTCTTCTTCATCATCATCGTTTAACAAAAAATTCTCCAACTGTTCATCATTGTCAAACACTTGCAAGTACGCAATATTATCGAGCATTGATGGACGAAAGGCCCTTTCCACCTAGAAATATGTTTTTCTCGTGACATTATTTGGGTTTGATAATGAAGCTGCCAAGGCTAGCAAGTTGGATTTATGATTTTTATCCCTTGGAATGAAAACAATATTGAAAGAGTTGAAAGACTCCATCAATTCACTAACTCTTTTGAATACAGCTTAAGTCTTTTCTTTTTGATTTTGTACTTTTGGGTAACCTGGTTTATCACCAACTCTGAATCTTCGGTCACAATGAGATGTTCTATTTTCATTCCTTGTGCGAGGATCATCCCTTGGATCAAATCTTTGTATTCTTCCTCATTATTCATGCATGGAAACTCCAATCTTATAGTGTGGGCATGCATCATCCTATCTGGGCTTATGAGAACAATTCCAACTCCGTTCCCAGATTTAGAACATGCTCTGTCAAATGACATTCTCCAGTAGCCTTCAAATAAACATTATGTGGCCTCCAAGTCTTGAACTCATTCTAGGTTTTTTTTTTGCTCCATGTCCAAGATAACATAGTTTATGATCCCAACGTATGCATAATCTTCCATTGATTCATTATCCTTCTTCTTGAAGGATAAAGGTTTTTTGGGCTCATGGGGTACTTTAATCATTTCTCCCTCCTTGCCTGGTAGCATCATACAACTTCTGTCGTTCATTATATATCCACCGATCATGGAGCTCCAATCTCTTCCCAACACAACCCCATATGATGGAGGAAAGTATACCATGATAATATTAAAAATTGTGATGAAATGGGGAGTTTTTGTAATCCATGCATAAAAATCCTTGATTTCTCCATATGTCGACACTTTTCTAGAATCGAGGGCATATATGCTCTCGCTAGTTTCATAATACTTATTACAACTCATGCCCAACACTTCCATGATCGCAAGTGGAATTATATTATTTGTCGCACCAATATCAACTAAACAACTATGTAATGTGACATCATGGTTTTCAATTGAGATGTAGAAAGGAGGAATTTTGCCTCTCAAGTTAGTAGTCGACAGGCTCTGGTTCTGTTTTGGAGTGGTAACAACAACTTCCGTTCTTTTTGATGGATCATCCAACAACTTCAAGATGTTATTCCTCTGTTGAGGAATCTTCACCACTTCCGTAAAAGGAAAGGTTATCCTTAACTTACTTAAGTCCTCCATGAAATTGTACATCATTTGAGTTGAGCTTGTCACTATGTGTTTCCTTTTGGTTCCAAGTGTCACCTTCTCATTCAACACTTTTTCATTTGCTTTTTCTTTTTCGTTTTCTTTTTCTTTGTTGGTGTCGCCTTTATTCTTTGGTCTATTTACAAATCCTCTTGTCTGGGTGATTTTTTCTTGTGAATTAGGATTGTTGTCGCCTTCTCCACATATATGCATAGATGTCTTGCATCCATCCATATGCACTGTCTCAGAGCTTTCATTAGGTAAGTAATAACTTTCATGCTTGGTCAATTTCTCATCATAGACATCATCCAAAACAACCACGTTTGGAGTGGGATGTCTGGGAACCCTTGGTCTCAGTAAGTCTTCAGTATTCTTGAACCTGACTTTGTTTTTGAGGGGAGGGTTCCTCCTTTGTTCGGGAATTGGCATTCTTAGGTTTGGAATGTAATTATTTCCCCTTCTCAGACTAATTATTTCGTTCTGAATATGTTTGATGGTTCTATTCATCTACGCAATCTCAATTCTTTTCTTTGTTTCCTATGCCGCAACAAGATCAACCTTTACATCAGGTATGGTTCCCTTAAAAAGTCCTCCTTTCGCCATTTGATTCTGAGTCGTCTAAGGTTTAAACTCTTCATTCTTTCTCGAGTTGGAAGATCCTTGATTATCAATATTCAATCCTCCCATATGCCTTTTTACTCTTCCCAGTATAATGTCGGGTTCGGTGTCTGTTTCAATCATAATTTATTCCATCTCAATGGCCTTAGTCATTTCTTCCTCTAAAGTATCCATTTGGGATGTTCTGATGGCATATTTTACATTCGGGGGCATTACATTTTCATAGCAATCGAGAATGACCACGTCATTTGGTATTTTGTCTTTTGGGATTCTACTCAAGGTCTTATTGAACCTGGAATTAAAATCTTGTATCCTTTCATTCTTCCTCAACCCAATATGAGTGAAGTCTGTGAGGAGGGTATGGTAGGCAATTGGGGGGGAAAACATAGTTAGGAATACAACTTTGAGGTCGTTAAATGAGCGAATGGATATATTGGGAAATGTTTTATACCATTCATAAGCTCTTTCTGATAAAGTTTGCAAAAATAATATGACCATGACATCATCATATTCAACTCGGTGAAAGTCACAAACGTCAAGAAATAAGTGTAGATGCCTCTTTGCATCGATTGTCCCATCTCCATAAAATTCCTTTAGAGAGTTGGGAGTTCATGTTGTTCACTTATGATATTAAGAGGGGAATCTCTTACCCTCCCTCTATTTCCAAACCCTGGGATTCCTTGGTCTCTTGCAACATCTCTTTTGCCTCCTTGTCTCTCCTCATGATGATTGATTCAGGGTTGTTCGTCTCTTGCTGCCATTTTTGAGGAGGTTTCAGGATCATGATTTTCACTTCTAAGGACAGAGAGTTGATTACCTTTACTTCGGGTAATGGGTCCCTTGTATTCTTCTAGCTTCAATCTTGACCTTGTTCTTGTGTTGATCTAGCTAATCTTTGATTTCTTTGATCTTGTCATTCTTCTCTCCTTTGTCTTCGGAGGATTTCTCTTTTTTCTTCTTAGACTAGGATCTGCCAAGACTCTTCCAACTCTTCTTGAGTCTAGGTTGTTGATATTACCATATTATACAATTGCTGCGAAACGCTTCATTGATTATTCAATCTAATTTCTAAATGGGGTTGATTACCATAGATTAAAGTCATATATTCTTTTTAAAATGATGGGCCAGGTTTCAAATTTTCAGTTCATTTCCCTAGTATGGTTGCAAAAAATGTTGATGTTTGAATCCGTTATTACCAAAACGAAAATCACACGAGTATGCAAACCCTCCTTTGTTTTTATAGAGGTGGTACTCCTTTGTCTGAGATTTGTAAAATGTGGGACTTTTAAAGAAGCCTGTCAAAAGAAAGTAAAATAGATATAAAAGAAAATGAAAAATATTTTTCTTTTTCTTTTAAAAAGAGAGTTCCTGAGAATGGACCAGGAAACACACACATTCATACATTTAAATAAAATCAGCATAACTTCCTCACGTCCATCATAGTAGGGCTAAAGATTTATGATCACATTAAAACTAAAAGAAAATGATCTCCATGCATAAGATAACTTTAACAGAGTAGTACATAGGTAGCTCAAATGGAGATAACAATAGATCAACCTCAAATACTTTATATTCAGAAAAAACTAGGTTACAAAGCACATTCGAGATTGTTCCCAAAATAGCTCTCTTGGAATTTCTAAAAAATATATAGTTCAATACATATTCTCTGAAATTAAATGTGTTTGTCATAATGATTGGGATTGGGTTGCCCGCGGACCATAAAAAAAATATGTATAAGAATGAATTTCGTAGAAAGAAGAAAGTGGGCAGTGGAAGGCAACAAGACCTAGTAAGAAGAAAAAGAAAATTATCAGACTTCGGTTAAACCTTTCTATTTAAAGAGGTGGAGTAACTGGATGAAGAGATTGATAAAGACAGAAATATGTAATCAATATTAACTTACTATGATGGTATCTCATGGTTTTTCACTTGCTCACAGATGTCGTTTTATGGATTTCCTCGGTGGTTACAGGAACTATCTCAACCGTCCTTTTCCCTTCATCGGTAAGTTTATCGATAGTTTTTTTAAACCACTCCTCGATGTAGCTCCTCATTGGTGCCACATTGATTTCATGCCAAATTTGTATATTGAAGATCTCAGCTTCCAAGTCCCTTAGATCAATATAAATGTTCCACAAAGCTTCTTCAATATCTTGATTTTTAATCGAATAATCAACTAGTCAGTTTTCCACGTCATCTTCACTATACTCAAGAATGCCATATAATTTTTCAAATGATAACCCTTTAAAGATCTCAACTCATTCATCAAATTCTTTCTTGTTTAAAAACAACGAGTTGAGTATCGATTTGGGGTCTTGGACCTCATTGGTGTTTTCATCTAGATCTATCTCAGTTAGCTTCTTGAATAATTATTATGTTAAGAACCTGAATTGATCTGCAAATATACTTTAATAAGACCAAAAATAAACCATTCACCATAACATGAACACAAGAATATAGAGAAAACCCTTGAGGTAGGGCAACACCATACAATGGATCCTATTATGGAAGGGATCCTCTCCTGTTCACTTGCCTCTTCAAGGGGGCAACCTCCAAATGAGCTTTAGCTCCGAATACAATATTTCTCTTCATATCCCATTACATTGTTTGAACCCCTTTATATAGTACTACCATCACCTAAGAACATTCTAGAGGAGGAATCTTCTAGAAGTAGAACCTTCTAAGAAGTCATCTTACATTTATTATATCTAATTACCCATTTATTATATCTAACTACCATAGTGGGCCTT
>ML801285.1:180111-190992 GCA_009831015.1 Picea engelmannii | reverse complement strand
AAGATTTGGATGGCTCGAGTAATCAAGGTTTTTAGAATAGGTTTTTTGTGTTGGATGATGATGGGATTGTGAATGAAGGTATCCATTTATATGCATATTCTTCCTGTAAACTTGGTGGGTGAGAGAGCCATCAAGAAGACAAGAGATACGAACATCCAAAAATGGGACAGATTTGCCTTTTTGTATTTCCATAGTGAGTTGGATGTGTGGGGAAATTTTATTAATATGGTTGAGTAAAGAGGTTAGGGAGGAATTTCCATGAGACCAGATAACAAAAGTGTCATCAAAAAATCTAAACCATCACTTTGGTTTGAGGTGAAAGATGTTTAGGGATAGAGTCTCAAAATGTTCCATGAAAATGTTAGAAACTACCAAGGATAAGGAAGATCCCATGGTTGTACCTTCATTTTTTTCATAAAATGTCCCATTAAAGGTGAGGAAACTTTTTATGAGGTTCAGGGTTTCAGAGTCCACTAGTTTGGAGATCATGTGAAGGGCTTCTGGTACATGGATTTTGGTTAATAGAGATACAATGTCAAAAATGGTCATTATATTGTGTTCATCAAGATGAAGACCCCTTATTTTTTGAATAAATCGAAGGATCCTTTAATGAAGGAATAAGTTTTCCCAGTGAAAGACTTGAGTTTTTTAACAAGAAACCCTGAAAGGGAATGAGTGGGAGCACCTATAACACTCACTATAGGTCTGATGGGGATGCATTCTTTTGTGAATTTTAGGTTGTCCATATATTCTAGGGGTCTCAAGGTTAAGAGGGACAAGACGTTTTTAAATGTTAAGGTCCAAGAAGGAAGCTTCCATGGATTTGGTGACGAGGCTAGTGATGATTTTCAAAGGGTTTTTAGTTAGACTTTTCTATGAGGAATGGGGATCCATTGAGGAATGGGGGTGAAATTGAAACCTTTTTCCAAAAGATGAGGAGAAGGAGGGTCAATATCAATAGAAGACACGTTTATTATCATTGAAGGATAATTAATGGCATAATTAATGGAGTGGTCTTGTGGAAGGACTAGTTTTATTTTTCATAAAAAATTCCATTTTTGCAAGGTTGTAAATTACATCTAGTGCTTAATTAGGAGGAATTAATAGACCCCATGTTGTCCACATGTTCCAATTTCCCTCATAGATATTTTCACACTCCACACTTGCACACTTTTTCACTCACACACAAAGGATTTCGGGATCCACCTTTATTGAGTATGATATTCTCCTTGTGCCTAAAATTGATATTGGAGAACAAAAAAAACTAAGGAATTTTGAAAATATCCTTCACCACACCCTTAATAAAACATAAAATATCCCAAAATTTTAAAAGACAACTCTAAACAACCCACTAAAATCCTCCATCATCAGGTCACAAAAAATATTTTAGTACAGGTTAGGATTTCAGGGGTAGGTATCTAAAATATCCCCCATCATCGCTTTTCATTCAAAACTTAGAAGTTTTCTTTTAGGGCGATTTAGAATCATTCATATTGAGAGTGCTACACCAATGAAAGGAGATAATCGTGAAGGGTAAAAGCCTTAGTTATAGTTGTTCCTATGATTCTTCTTAAGCCACCCAACTCTTGTCGAGATCCATTCTGTCATAGATTTTTAAGGTTGATATCCCCCTACCTACACTTGAAGGAGGTAACCTATTTTCCAAAACTTAATATTTCTATAGAGGTGGTGATTGTGGGCTAAAAATGCACCTAAACTATATGTTGAATGAATATTGGGAAATGTTGTCAGTTCCTTTGGGACATGCCCATAGTACCTTCACTAGTCTTCTTCCGATGGGTTCATGCACCATTTTTGAAACTAATGGAATATATAATTACATTTTTATAGAAAGAAATCTAGGTCCTTGTTGACCAAAAAAATGTTCATCTATATTTCCCCGCTCCTGGAATAATAAAAAAAATGATATTAAAAGAAGATTTTTTTTGAAATATTATAATTTCATTGTGTAGCTATTGGTTTCAGCTTCATTGCACACTTTTCAGATTCTAAATATGAGTTCGTATGCTCAAGATATCCAAGTTTGTGTCTAAGTGGAAAAAATTCTTCTTTTATGTGGAACAAAGATAAAGATCCTTGGAACTGCATTAAATTTTTGGAACCATGTCTAAGTTTTCAAAACCATCATTCCAAATTTAGAATTTTCATGAATATCTCATGGGTTCATAACCCATGATTTTTCTTCTTGTTACAAGTTCATAACCCATGTTATTTATTCTTATTACCTCATAGTGGGTTCACCCACCACACCCGCCATGCTCTATGAACCCGACAACCTTTTTCTCCTCTTATTCCCTCCCATTAATCTATAATCTCCTAATCCCACACTTAGAAATTTTATAAACCCTCACCGCCTTCATCTCCTCTCCCTTTACCCCCCTTTTCACTCCACACTTATACTATTTTATGATTCTATCGGGTTCAGGGGTTCATAAGTTTTCCCATCACTCACGAGCACTCGCCACACTCCACACCCACCAAAATACTTATCTATCCATTCACCTTTATTCCTAAATGATGGGTTGGTGGACTCATGGACTCCCTTCACCCCTCACCTCCCTCACTTCCAAACCTTCCAACCCAACACTCTACTACCTACATTTTTCGTCCCCCTTAACTCACCCTACATCACTCCCTAATCTCCTCCACCCACAAATTACCGTCCCCCTATACTATCCTTTCCTTAACTTCTCTTGTTCACATTTTCACTGTTGAAATTACTAAGACAACTGAGGGGGGGGGGGGGTGAATCAGTTGTTACTGTGCTTAAACAATTTTAATCCTATTAAAATATTATTAATCTTCTCCAAGTGATCATCAAGATTATAAAATTCATGAGAAATAGTAAACATCAATCACACATATGATATACACAGAGAAAAATATTCACGAGGAAACCCATAAAGGGAGAAAACCTCTTCTTCTTAGAATGATAGGCAATATTTTATATTCTGTACATCATCAATCTTTGAGAACCAACCCAAAATGAGGATACAACCTCTTCTTTAACAAGCTGCAACTTGTAGAGAGCACCAACCCTTAGATTCTCTAGCACCCACTAGAAAGAAGCATATTTCTCCTTATGATCTCCAACACCAACTGGATGGAAGAACCTACTTCCACTTATAAAAGCACCAACTTGCATACAAAAAACTCTTCGTTTCCCCTAGCACCACACTTCCACCCTATTTTCTAACCACAACTAGATGGAAGCTACAACTCCCAGTATTCAAGCACCAACTTGAATAACAGAGGACCACAGTCCTCCCTAGCACTACCCTGATTATAAACATTTTCTTGAATAATACCTTATAATAATACAGACATTTCAATGCTTACAACTTCTTCTCTGTTCTGCAATTCTTCTCTGCTTCTGTTTGTTCATGCTTGGCTCCACTTGTTGTCTCTTTCCATATGCTCTTCCTTTGTTCTTCTCATGCTCTTAGGTTATCGTACTGTCTGCTCTTTTCACCATTTCTGCTCCATCAAGATTATATTCTCCATATTTTCATTTTCTCACTCTGTTCATGTTGTCATATTCATTACATATAGTTCAACTTGTTTTACCGAGAAACACAGTTCTTCCTCTGTGACAACATATTTCTTTTATTCATGCCATCATCATCCATTACACTCTGAATCTCCAATGCCCATGTAGGGAATATCAAAATTCCCAAGAGCCATGATTCTAATGCCCTAGAATAATGATTCAGTTAGTGTAACTGAATCGTAACTAATCAAGAGATGATGAAGTGAAGCAACAACCCTTCGATCAGATTCGGTTTGATCAGTGCTATTGGATTATACACGTAGAGGCCTTTTTGAATTTTCAATGCGTAACCTTCAAATTGGAGCCTAGTAGCGCTAGCTCCTTCTCCTATCTTCCACTGATGTGACCTTGGGCGATAATATCATGTGACCATGAGATTGCGGGTGTGACCAAAGGTGGTTTGAGATCAAACTACGTTTCACCCTGCAATTTAACTCGAGCCTCCACGTGTGCTTTCTCCAAAACCATGGTTTCAATTATGACCCACCCTTAACTTCTTAAAGTTCGTGCATATTCAATCCATGCAATGCGATGGGACTGTCGATTTCACGATATTGATAGTGCTCCTGAACAAATGGTTCAAATTTTCTCTTTAGGATCTACTGATCAGATCTAACCTTCCTAAATCAACAACTGTGATTTATTTCATCATCTAGGCTTTGAGAGTTTCAAATATCAAACCCTTGTTTCTTCCGTACACCAATATTCTAGAGTCAATGATTTGTGGACACCTGTAATTCTCAATCGATGGCTCTGCCTCTACTTCGAGAATTTGACCTTTCAACTAGATCAACGGTTCTGCGACCCCTTACTCGATCAACGGTCGAGATATCCTTTGGGTCTCCGAACTTCTGAAATCTCACTTCTCAAACTTACGCTCTGAATTAGATGGCCCAGATTCATTTCGGACGATCTAACGCTTCAGATATTCTTCAGACAATATGACGACTGAGATCTACTTCGGATGATCCGATGGTCGAGAATTTATTTCGGCTCTCCAGCTCTTCAGGCTTTAGGTATTTCATTTCTCAACTTGAAATTCTTGAAGTGAGATTTTTCTGAAGCGTAACCTCCTCATAGCTTTAGACTCGAAATGAATGATGTTCATTTGATAAAGATCTTAGATCAATGGCTCGATCTGTCTATGATGCAACTTTTCTTTGGATTAAATCCAACGACTCTCCATCTTTGCTTATCCTATCCTTCCATTTAATTCGATCTGACAGCTGAAGGAAATTCAGGTGATCGAGATATCAGATCTCAACCCTTGCTTATCCTGTCATTCCACTTAAGGTGATCCGATGGCTAACATATATTCAAGTGATCAAGATCTTAGATCTCATCCCTTTCTTATCATGTCCTTCTACTTAAGGTGATCAGACAACTGACGGATATTCGGATAATCGACTTCTCAATCATTTTTCCCCGCTTATCTTATCCTTCCACTTAAATTGATCCAATGGTCATCTCATTTTCTCCAGATCCGATGGTCCTTATTCATTTTGGATTTTGGGCTTCGGATGATTCGAATTTCAAGTTGCCAATTATTCCAAAGTGAGATTCCCTGAACAGTAACCTCCTCACAACTTTTGACGTGAACCAAATGTTGTTCGTCGATCATGTTCTTATATCAATGGCTCGATATATATTCGGTGATGCTCTTCTAGCTTATCCTATCCTTCCACTTAAAATTGATCCAACCGCTATTGGGTATTTGAATTCTCAATGGTCCTAGTTTGTCCTATGGATATTTTGATCCTGATCACATTTTTGTACTGTTATTTCCCTTATGAGCTTTGATCTCTGCATATTGTTCGCTTCTCCTCATGAGATTATGCTTTTCCTGTTTTCCATCTTCATTGTTGTTCTTTTCAATAATGATAAGCACACTCTTCATGTAAAAACATGCCAACAATATCCCCCTTTGGCATTGATTTCATCCCTGAAAGGCTGCACTATTCTGCTTAGACCTCCAACTATAGCATCCAGACCACACCTTTTCTCCCCCTTTGACATCAATGTGGAAGAAAACTGAGAGTGACTTTGTTCTCCGCCTGAAAAGAGATACGATAATCACTCTCCCCTTGATCAGATATACTATGAGATTTCTCAACCTGATCAAATAGACTGTTTTAACTTGATAATAGGGTCATGCCCAACTTTTGGCGTAGATACTCAAACTGAGATTTTACAAGCGGTTTAGTGAAGATATCAGCTATCTGTTCTGTGGAGGGAATATAATTCAACTGAATAACTCTGTTTGTAACCTGCTCTTTGAGAAAAAGATATTTTCTTGGTATATGATTAGTATTTTCATGTAGAACATGATTCTTGGAGACACTAATGGCACTGGTGTTATCACAGTGAAGTGGAATTGGATCAGTATAAGTTACCTTCAAATCTTCAAGAGTTTGTATCATCCATAAGATATGAGTGCAACAAGTAGCAACAACAATGTACTCTGCCTCTGTAGTTGATAGTGAAATAGATCCTCGCTTCTTACTAAGCCATGCTACTAATGAATCACCTAAGAATAATGCACCTCCAATGGTGCTCTTTCTCTCATCTAGACATTTTTCCCAATCAACATCTAAATATGTAGTTAATTGAAAATTCTGATTTCTAGGATACCAGAGACCATAAGTCATTGTACCCTTCAAATATTTGAATATCCTTTTGAAAAATGCTAAATGAATTTGTTTAGGAGTAGAATGATAACGACCTACCATTCCAACAACTTGCATTATATCAGGACAGGATGATGTGATGTACAAAAGACTGCCTATCATTGATCAATATGTTCTTTGATCAACATCAAGTGAAATATCATCTATACTGAGCTTGCAACCAACCACCATAGGTGTACTAACAGGAGACGAATCTTCCATTTGAAACTTCTTCAACATCTCTTTCAAATACTTTTCTTGAGATATAAATATCCCTACAGAACTTTGATTGATTTGTAAACCAAGAAAACATGACAGTTCTCCTATCAAGGACATCTCAAATTTAGTTTGCATAGAATTAGCAAACCATTGAACTGAAGGGTCATTGGTACATCCAAAAATAATTCCATCTAAATAAACCAAAACAACTAATAAATCATCACCTTTAGACTTAATGTATAGGTTACTGTCAACAATACCTTTCTTGAACCCTTTGTCCTGTAGAAATTTATCCAGTCTATAATACCAGGATCGTGGTGCCTGTTTCAGTCCATATAATTCCTTTTTCAAGTTACAGACATAGTCAGGATTATATGCCAGTGAAAATCCTTCAGGTTTCTCCACATATACATCTTCTTCTATATATCCATTAAGTAATGCTAACTTTACATCCATCTGATATACTTTAAAGTTCTTATGACATGCATAGGCAAGAAATATTCTGATGGCTTCCAATCTTGCCACTAGTGCAAAGGTTTCATCAAAATCATGTCCTTCAACTTGTGCATACCCCTTACAGACAAATCTGTCTTTATTCTTGACAATTTGTCCTTGTTCATTCATTTTATTATTAAACACCCATTTGGAGCCAATTACATTCTTATCTGTAGGTCTAGGAACAAGCTCCCAAGTATTGTTCTTCTCAATCTAATCCAGTTCCTCATTCATGATTTTAACCAGTTTACATATTTACTGGCTTCATTAAAGTTCTTGGGTTCCAGCATGGATATGAAGGCTATATGTGATTGCTCGGTGTCTTTGATTATCCTTCTCTTGGTTTTTACACCTTTGTTTTTCTCACCAATTATCTAACTTGCAGGATGATTCTTTTGAGTAATTCTGGAGGGAGGTTTTTATTCTGTCTGCTGATTTGAGTCTGCCTGAGTATTTGTATCTTCATATGACTCAGATTATTCTCTTTCTGATTCTTGTACCTGTTCATATTCAACTTCAATTATATCCTCTATTGTTGATTCAACGCTGCTTACATCTCGTACTGGGATTTCTTCATCAACTTTTATGTCAATACAATCAACCATTTTATGTAGCCTCTTATTATAGCATTTGTATCCTTTACTGTTTGTAGAATACCCTAAGTATATACCTTCATCAACCCTATCATCATATTTTCCAAGATTTTCATCATTGGTCTTGATATAGCACTTACTCCCAATTACTTTAAAATGCTTGATTGAAGCAGGTCTTTCAAACCATAGTTCATAAGGAGTCTTGTCACTTTGTGGACTGAGATGAATTTTTTTAAGAATATGTACAACTGTATGAATTTATTCTACCCAATATGTCTGAGTAATATTCCTTTCATTCATCATTGATCTTGCCATCTATTGGAATGATCTATTTTGTCTCTCAACTACTCCATTTTGCTATGGAGTCCTTGGAATAGTTTATCACATGTTTATGACTATTTTGTCTCTCTTTTGATCCCATGTTTATCACAAAACTCTTTGAAGTTGTTTGAACTAAACTCTCCTCCTCTATCAGACCTTACTTCCCTCAATCTTTCTCATGTTTGATTCTCAGTCAGAGCCTTAAACACTTTGAATTTTTCAAATGTTTCAGTTTTTTCTTTCAAAAAGGCAACCCATGTAAGTCTAGAATAATCATCAATAATCAACATGAAGTAATTTTATTTTCCTGTACCTTCTTTTGTTGATGGTCCACATAAATCGATATGTACTAACTGAAGAGGTTTCTCTGTTGATGCAAAGTTCTTATATTTAAACTGTGTCCGAGTAATATTTCCTATTTGCCAAGGTTTGGATACATAATCATATGGCTTTGATATTTTTGGAAGATCTTTTATTGCCCCACTGTTTCTAAGTTTGATTAGATTATCAAAATTTAGGTGTCCAAGTCTCCTATGCCATAACCAACTTTTATCATACTTTCTTAAGTGACATTCTTCTTTTTGTTCTTTCAAAACATAAACATTGTTTTTTGTTCTTATGCCTTTTGCAATCAACTGTCCCGAATTCACAGATTATATTTTACAATCTTTAGAAGCGAAAACAACTTTACATCCTCTGTCATAAATTTGACTAACACTAAGCAGATTATGTTTCAAAACATCTACAAACAACACATCTTGAGCTTTCCCTTTGCCATTACTTAGACTTACCATTCCTTTACCTTTGATTTTTCTTGGTGCATCATTTCCAAAAGTTACATTTCCTGATTATCTTTCACTTAGAGACATAAACTTATTTTTGTCTCTAGTCATATGTTTGGAACATCCATTGTCAATATACCAGGGGTTCTTTTGTCTTTGAGATGAAAACACTAATCCACACTTGTCATTTTCTTTCTTCTTCCAAACCTTGACATTTACAACAGAGGGATTCAAATCTAGCTTATAGTTCCTTAAGCGATAATCTACAACTTTATGTCCATAATTATGGCAGGTGTAACATTCTGGTTCACTGAATAAAGGATCATAACGATTGTTATGCTTAACCCGTGTATTTTTCCCAACCATCACATGATTTGTAGTCTTGTGATTTTTTGTTACTTGGCTGTCTCATTCTTTGTTGTGGCAGATATTTATTCCTTGAGTGTCTTGATTGCTCATATCAAAATCTTAAAGAACAATTTACAGCTTTGTGACCAAAGTTAGAACATAAAAAACAATATCCATAGAAAAATCCTTTGTACCTGGAAAATGGATATCTTCTTTGAGCGAGTCTATTTCTTCCATGCTGATGATTTCTTTGATCAGAGGGTGTGTTTGTGTTATTTCTTTGTTCTACAGATTCAGTTCTGGTACTTTTTCTTTCACTCCTCCTTGGCGGCTGATTATCTTCCTTTGTTTCTGTAGAGTGGTTGTTGTCAATGATTGTATATTTGACAAACTTGATGGATTCTTTGTTGCTTGGTTGACCGCTACTTGATCCTTCTTCATAACCCAAACCAATTTTTAACTTTGGATTCCTTTGCTAATTTAGAATGGTGGCTAATCTTTTTGAGGCTTTAATGCTTGTCAGATTTTTATGGTATAAGGCTTGAAATTTCTCTAGATCTTTTTTGACAGTCACTACTTCAGTTTCCATAGCTTCACATCTTACCTTCTTCGCTGCTAATTGTTGTTTTAGAATATCTTCTTTTTTCTTAGCTTCTTCTAATTCTACTTTTGACAAAACAAAATGTTCACTTGGTTCTTTACCATTCTTTTCAAACTTCATCAACAATTGTTTTTGTTTTCTCTTTTTAAATCTGAGTCTGTCAATTTCTTCCAAATCACTAATTAATTCAACTTCCATATCAACCACAACTTCTTTGTCATCCATGTCACCTCCTGTGTGTTCATCATCAAGATATCCCATATCCATAAGCATAAAATCATTCACTTTATCTTCACAAGATGAATCGCTATCTATGTCTTCTGAGGAGTCGTCATTGTTTGCACACAAAAATTTCTTTTTACTATATTTCTTAAATTTGTATTTCTTTTCATCATCAGAGTTCTGGTCCTTTTTCTTGTGAGGACACTTAGATGAAAAATGAACTATATTACCACTATTGAAACATTTAAATGGAATCCTGCCTTGATATTTTCTTGATCCTTTCTTTAACCTTCTCACAAATTTTGCCTCAATATCATCCAAGTCCGAATCAATATTCTTGTCTACTTTAAAAGATTCTTCTCTGTGGTGTATTTATATTTACTAATCCTCATTTCATTAGCAGTTACAGTTCCTAGGAGTTGATCAATAGACAAAATCTTAAGATCATTCAGTTCTTCTATTGCAGAAACTTTTGGATTAAATCTATTAAGCAAAGATCTGAAAATATTCTGAACTAAAAATGTGTCTTCAATCTTATCACCAAGACCCTTCATGACATTCACAAGCTCCTCAACTCTTAATAAATATTTACTAACTATTTCATCCTCATTCATATTTAGTTGTTCAAATTTCAATCTATATGTTTGAATTTTGGCATCTTTTACTTTCTCATTTCCTTCATAACTGCTAATGAGTTCATCCCACATCTCTTTGGCAGAATCAAGATGCATTACCTTTACAAATTCATCTTCAGCAAGCCCCACTCAAGATAGCATTCATTTCCTTTACATTGATGCTAAATTCTAACTTATCATCTTTGGAAGATAGAACAACAAGTTTTGTATATTCAGTCTCTACAATATCCCAAACATCAACACCTAAAGCCATAATGTATGTTCTCATTCTAACCTTCCAGAAAGAAAAAATTGTTCCATCAAACAGAGGAGGCTTATTGGTTGAAGTTCCTTCATGAATTGTCATGTTTAATCTTACTAATCTACCTTTAGCTAAAAGGAACCTGCTGTGATACTAATTGTTGAAATTACTAAGACAACTGAGAGGG
>ML801285.1:152457-167909 GCA_009831015.1 Picea engelmannii | reverse complement strand
CTTGGTGTAGAGTAACAATGGGCATTGCTGCCTTGGATTGTTGACTATATAATCCCCTGGACCCCTGGATGCAAAGAAAACAACAAGTGGGAGAATGTTGGGTATGTGTTATATTCTTTGCATGTGTGTGTGTGTGGGTGCGTTCTGTATTGCTTAAGAATATACATGCATTGCTTTACTTCACAGGTTTAAAACTTACAAATCCATGATGAGAAGTGCAATAAATAGCTACCATTACAACAAAGTAGTGGCATCGTGTAACAATAAATGCAGATCAGCCAGAAGATTTTGATAGGTTGCAGAATTGAACGGATAATTTGTCGAAGATATAGAGTTAATGCAACATTAAGGAAGGTAATGAATGAAAATAACTCATGGATTAGATGGAAAGTTTAGGTGCGAAGGAAAGTTAACAGATGGTGATGAAGTATAAAATAACACAAAGGGTCAACAGGGGAAGGTTATTTCCAGTTAGAATTTGGATAGAGAGCCAATTTGTAGAGTATAGTTGCAGAGCCAAGCTACATAGCCAAATTTTTAGAGTCGAGTTACAAATCCCAGTTGGATGTAGAGACCATTCACAGAGGAAGATGGAACCACCTAATGGAGTAGCTACAAATTCAATACTGAAGAAACAACACAATCAACCAATTATGACACTTGTAGTTGAAGAGACGACAAAGGCATCCTCATCATCATCAAGATTCCCCAAAAATTATATACCACCGAGAAATCCATCTGCAAAATAAGTCAATTTACAGAAGGACACAAAGTACCCGCTCGTGGAGCCACCAATTCCAGAAGAAGTGATTGTAGAAGGGGACATGTTGGGTCTGATACTCGCATTAAAGGATTTCGACCATGACATCCCAAATGAGAACAAGTTTCCATATTTAGTGCCCAATAATTTTTTGAGTAAGTACATTAGTTCCAAGACTCAAATGATAGTCATAGAACCACATGTGTGGTATATGGGGTTTCAAAAGGTAATAATTTTGAACCTCTTTGACATACCTCACTTTGGAAGGAGCCAAGAGATTAATTCTTGCGTGAAAATGCTATTGTTTTTTGTGCATGGGGGATACATGTGGCTTGATAGGCCAATTTTCATCGATACATATTTGATCGTATGTATTACCAGTCTTGAATTGCAGGGGGAGGTCCCTTCTTTGTTGCTTTTCAAAAAAAAGAATCAGAAGGCTCTAGCTAAGAGCATGAAGGAGAAGTTCCATACATTTAATGCACAACATGGATTGGATGTCGCAAGCATATGTGACCTGACAGTAATGTTTGTGATGCAAGCCTTAGCTTGTAAGTTGTTAAGAAAGTGCAGAAAATATCAAGTCCCAACAACAGCAATAGAAGCTATAGAAAGGTGCATCAAGAGCGTCCAAATGAACTAGGCGATGTTTTTATTAAACTAATTTTTGATCGATTGTGAGGAAGTGCAGGATAAGGGCATTGAGTTCCATTATGTCTGGTTACTAATTCTAATAGCGCTATTAGCTTCGAGAGAGCCATATGGAACACAATTTTTGGGAGTAAGGGAGAATCCTTGTCTAGCTATGTAGTATCAAAACCTATGGTATAATACACACAAGGAACGACAGATGGATAGAAATATTGCATTTTATATTTACAAGGAAACTATTAGGGACAACATCAAGAAGACACTGTGCATACCATCACTGGTGGTCGAGGCATATAAGGCAATGGCACACTTTAAGTTAGGGCATCACCACATGTATGTACAACAAAAGAAGGACTCATATCATTAATGGTTTCCAACACAATATAGGTTGACTAAAGAGGAGATGGGCTATATTATGTTCGATTGGGATGATGAGTGGAAGACTCTACCAGTAGAAAAAGGGCATATTATCCCCATTTTGTGGGATAACTAAGTAGATGATGTCTCGAGGCCCTTAGGTTGTAGATATGGAGTTTCGAGAGACCACACGACTAGAATTTTCCACTTGCACATATGGAATCTCAATCTATCATCACAATTTGGATCCATCGCCAGTGCATCCACCACACCCGCTATCTTCTGGAAGGCACATGGGTCTTTCTCCATGCGATACAAGTAAGGTATTATGGCAGGTAATCACCCTAATATTTGAGGAATTTAATCATGTTATATTGAATTTTATTTTGATCATAGAAATCCTACTTGGACATTATGATTTTCACCTTGTTTCACCTTGGTGAGTGTCATTGATTTCCTAGTAAGTGGCCAAATTTTGGGAAGGGGTGAAACTCGAGATCCCTTGAGGGGTCGTCGTACTGTTCCTAAACATACTTATCACTTTCCTCTCATTCCATTCCCATCACATTTCCATATTATAAGCTCTTTGACTTAGGTCACCAAGAAGGGAATATACCTCATTTTATGGGAAGAAGGGGCTAAAGGCCCAGGGGGATGGTGGCTAGAAAAAGTTAAAAGCCTAAAATATAAACCTTCTATATGCTCACCCATACAGGTCTTGAGAATGATGAATTTATTCTCTTAAATGAATTGAAGGCCAAAAAAATATCAAACATATAATAAATATCCCACTTTATTGAAAGAATAACACTAGTGTGTTACAACGCTTTGATGGTTACCCCTATGGTGCTTTATGGACCTCTTATTTCAAGTGACATTGTGTCACTGCCCCCAAAGTTAATTGATTCACTATTTGGAGTGCACACATGTTTGGATCACTAATTAGATGATGTATCGAGGCCCTCAAGTTACATATATGGAGTGTCGAGAGACCACATGACTAGAAGTGTCCACTTGCACACATGGAAGCCCGATCTATCACCACAGTTCAGATCCATCGTCAACACATCCACCACACCAGCTAAATTGTGGAAGGCACATGGTTCTTGATCCATGTGGTACAAGTCAGGTATTGTGGTGGGTAATCACCTTAATATTTGAGGCATTTAAGAATTTTTTATTCAAGATTCTTTTGATCATAGAATGCATGTTTGGAAATTATGATTTTGAATATATTTCACCTTGGTGAGTGTCATCAATTTCCTAGTAAGTGGACAAAATTTGGGGAAGTGTTGGAGTTACTTCACACACACCTAGGATTTATTTTTCCTAAGATTTTTATTTTTTCATTAGTCATAATTAGTCATTATCCAGTCTCCTATATTTTAGGAGAGAATATTCCACTTGGAGAATATTCTCTTTCAGTTCACACTTCAGTTTGACTAGTTGAGTTGAGTTTAGATGTTGCATTGGGATCATCACCATGCAACATTGGGATAATCACCATGATAATTAGACATTTCCTTGGTATCATCACCAAATTTTTACATTAGCCTTGATTCCTTGAGTTAACTTCTCACTACTTTATGTTCAGTCAATTAACTGAAGACTAGTTGACTAGTTAACTCAACTAGGTGGCAGCTCACTCTCGTAACTGCCTGAGAGACTATAATAGGTGGAATTTCACTCCCATAACTACTGGTGTGTGTCCATATCACTCTATACCACCACTATGTCAACTTGGTTCACCTAAAGTCGAACTATTTGAGTTATACAGAGTATATCATGTGTAAATTATTCATTATTCACAACGGTTAATGAGAATTCTTTCCATTTTTTCTCTCCTTCTTCTTCTTTTTCCAATTCTTTCTGCAAATGTGTGTATAATTTTTTAGGTAGATATATTTTGTGCAATTTCAACACATTTACATGTTATCATAGCTGACGGACTGCTAAGAAAAATCTACACCAAAATTTTTTGCAGGTACAAAAGATTGAAGACAGTGGAAAGATGGAATTCCAAAAAGAATTCATTCTTACACCTTACAACTATTTTTCATGGAAGGATAAAATAGCCATACATATCTGATATAGAGGGTTGTATAGGTTAACCATGAATATAGATACAAAACTGACATCATCCATAGAAAAATCCAAGTACCTAAATCACATGGATGAGGCACTCAGAACAATTTCCAGTCTTATTTCTCCCGATCTCCTTTTTCACATATCTTCTTGTAAGACTCCCAATGAAGCCTGGAAAATATTGGAAGGGATCCTTGGAAAATAGGATGAGATGAGGGGACACATGCTGGAGTTGGATCTTCTCACATTGGATCCAAAAATATTCGACAATATCCAAGATTTCATTACAAAATTCAAGGATTTATTGTTGCAACTCAAAGCTTGCGGGGTTGATAAATCAGCGAAGGAGAAACAAATGGTTCTCACTATTCTCTCCAAGAATGGACCTGAATTCTCTGTATTCATATCCACATTCCATACTGTCAGATTCACCTCTAGAGCCACCTAGAAGATGCCTTCTCTTGAGGACTTTATCGAATCCCTGACACAAGAGCAAACCAAGCTCATCAACATGGGTACAATCAAAGGCCCAAGGGTGCATGCACTCACTGTACATGATGGAAGACAAAAATATCACAAATATAAAGATAAATATAAGTGGAAATCTCATGCACATATGAAGAAGGAAGGGTACAAAAAACTCTTCACCGATGCCTCCAGATCCAAAGGAGAAAAGGGAAGAAAAGGAGAGAAATTCACATACTATCACAAAGGATTCCATTCGGAATTTGCATGCATGCAAAAAAAAAAGATCTAACGTCTTAGATACTTCAGAAAAACAACATTGGATATCGCATCCTCGAGGGTGCAAAGAAGAAGAATCCAAAAGATTTGAATTCCAAGAAAGGCAATTCTAGCCATGCCTTGATTGCAATCAACTCCTCTCCTGATGCTTGGATCGTAGATTCAAGAGCATCACATCACATGGATTCCTCAGAAGAAGTCTATTCTTCTTTGGATGCATGCAAAGTTCCTCCTATTCTGATGGGGGACAACTCTTCTGTCGAAGTCACCAGCAAAGGAAGGATTGAACTCACGAACGAAAGCTTCGAGAATGTGTTGCATGTTCCCAAGCTTTCTGTCAACCTTCTCTCCTTGTATCAGATGACGAATTCCAAAAATGGAAATAAATTTGTATTCACACCAAATTACATGGACATATATGACATGCAAACCAACTCTTGGGTTGCTATCAATGAGGTAAATCATCAGTCTAGATTGTATACATTTTTTGAATTCATTGAACCTGATTCTGCTTTACTGCTTATGCTGATGAAAGTATTAGGATATGGCACAAAAGGTTTGGACATTTTAATTTCAGATACATGCAATAGATTAGCAATCACAGATTAGTTGATGGTCTACCAGACATCCATTTCTCCAAGGGAGTATGTGAGGGATGTGTTCTTGGAAAACACCCTTAAGAGAAATTTGTCAAAGGAAAGTCTCAACGAGATTCCGCACCTTTAGATCTGATCCATAGTGACCTCATGGGTCCTTTTCCTCATCCATCGATCAACAAAGTGAGGTTTGTTCTCATTTTTGTTGATTATTTCTCACGTTTTACTTGGATCTACTTTCTCAGGAAAAAATCTGAGGTCTTTCAACACCTCAAAGATTTCAAAGCTTTGGTTGAGACACAGTCTAGAAAGAAGATCAAAGTCCTTTGAACTGATAATGGGGGAGAGTATGTGAATCATGAGATTCATAATATTTTCCCTGAGGTAGGGATTTAGTTGCAGCATAAGTTCCCTACACTCCGTAGCAAAACGGAGTTGCCGAGCGGAAAAAACAGATCTCTAAAGGAGATGGCATCTTGCATATTGCATGCAAAGTCACTACCACATCGACTATGGGTCGAAGCACTTAACTGTGCAACATACATACAAAACAAATATTTGCATAGATCTGTCAAGGATAAGACCCCCTACAAGGCTTGGAGCAGCCTCAAACCAGAAGTGGCCCACTTTCTCATTTTTGGTTCACGTGCATGGGCCCAGATTCCCTCTAAAAAGAGGAAGGAACTTGATCCACAGAGCACTGAGTGAATTTTTGTTGGATACCTCGACGATGTGAAGGGATATCGTCTTATTGATCTTTCCTCAGACCGACTCATCATTGAGCATAGTGTCCAATTCAAGGAAAGTGTCTCACATGTACCTCAACAGCTGCATGCAGACACCTTCACTCTTCCACCTGTTCGAGATGATGAGCATGCCAATGTAGACTCTTCTTCAGATGAGAGTTTTGATTCAGAGGACTCAAATGATATAGATTCAGAGTCAGTATAGTCAGATGCAGATTCAAAGCATCCATATGCAGTTGCAGAGCTAGAGCAGAGGTCCAAGTGGGCACAGACTACTCTTTAAGATGTAGGGGATCTCGTTGGTGATCCAGTCGATACTAAGAGGAATCGATCTGATTTTGAGGAGCCTCCTATTGCACTCACTTCCACTGAACCATTGCCTTCTAGGCATCTTTTCTTGGTTCAGTCTTCATATCCACAGTCTTATGGCAAGGCTGCTGGAAATCCCTTTTGGGAATCTGCCATGCAGGAGGAGTACAAACTCCCTCCTCGAGAACCAGACTTGGGATCTGGTTCCCCTTCCTTCTGGAGGAAACTTTTCAGATGCATATGGGTCTACAAGACCAAGAGCATAGCAGATGGAAAAATCAACAGTAACAAAGCCAGGCTTGTTTCCAAAGGCTTTCATCAGGTTCATGGTATTGACTATGATGAGACCTTCTCTCCAGTAGCGAAGATGGATTCCATACTATTGTCACTTTCCATTGCGGCAGCCAAGGGATGGGAAGTCCATCAGATGGATGTGAAGAATTCATTTCTTCATGCTGATCTCTCTGAGGAGATCTACATGGAGTAGCCCCAGGGATTTATGCAGGACTCATCTTTGGTCTGTCGACTAAAGAAGTGATTTTATGGCCTCAAGTAGGTTCCGAGGGCATGTTATGCCAAGATGGACTCCTACCTATTGTCACAGAACTTTGTACGTTGTAAATCAAACCTGAATGTATACATGCTCAGGATGGCTAATTCACTTCTACTTTTAGTTCTATATGTCGATGATTTGTTGATCATCAGTTGCTCGACTTCAACAATAGTTGTAATCAAGAGGATTCTTCATGACAAGTTTTTTATGACAGACATGGTTCCGCTACACTTCTTCCTTGGACTTGAGATCAGTCAGAATGCATCAAGTATCAAACTGTCTCAAGCCAAGTATGCACGATATCTCCTTGAGAGATTTCACATGACAAACTGCAAGTCTACTCTGACTCCTTTCCTATCAGGAGTCAAACTTGAGGATGGAAGGGAGACTCCACTGGTTGACAACACACTGTATAGACAACTAGTGGGGATCTTGTTGTATCTCACACACTCCAGACCAGACCTCTCATATGCATTTGGCGTAGTTTCCAGGTTCATGCAAGAGCTGCATGAGCTACATTGGAAAGCTACAAAGAGTATCCTTCGATATGTACAGGGCACCATCACCTTTGGGATTCATTATGCAGTAGACCCTACATTAGATCTCATTGGTTTTATTGATTTTGACTGGGCTGGCGATAGCATTGATTGCAAGTCCACATCTGGTTACTCACTCAATCTTGGTTCGGGGCCTATCTATTGGTTGAGAAAGAAGCAAGCTGTCATTGCTCTATCTTCAGCTGAGGTAGAGTACAGAGGGGTAGTTAACATAACCATTCAGGCTATGTGGCTACAACATTTTCTCATTGAGTTGGGCATTCAGTTTCATCGGCCGATCGTCATCTGGTGTGACAACCAGAGCACTCTGAAGTTCTGTAGAGATGCAGTTCAGAGGTAGCGGATGAATTAGATCGAGATCCACATGCACTACATTTGAGACCTAGTACATGAGGGGATCATTGACTTACAGTTCTGTCCTTCAATAGAATGGATGACAGACATTTTCACCAAGACCTTCACTGAGCAAAAATTCCATTCTCTGTGAGGTCGTCTTGGAGTAAAGGACACAGTTTCCTAACAACTGTAGTTCTTCTCTTTTTTTACATACATTGTTCCTTGAGGGGAGGTTTTCCCTATGAGGTTTTCCCTCTTTCCTCACTTTATTTTGAGTGTATCTTTTGTACTTGGGTACCTAACATGACCTTGTTGCCGGGACCCAATCTTTATTTTCACCATAGTGATGTTTAGGGGGGGTGTTGGAGTTACTTCACACACACCTAGGATTTCTTTTTCCTAAGGTTTTTAGTTTTTCATTAGTCATAATTAGTCATTATCTAGTCTCCTATATTTTAGGAGAGAATATTCCACCTGGAGAATATTCTCTTTCAGTTCACACTTCAGTTTGACTAGTTGAGTTGAGTTTAGATGTTGCATTGGGATCATCACCATGCAACATTGGGATCATCACCATGCTAATTCGACCTTGCCTTGGTATCATCACCAAAGTGGCTCATTAGTCTTGATTCCTTGAGTTAACTCCTCACTATTTTTTTTTTCAGTCAGTTAACTGAAGACTAGTTGACTAGTTAACTCAACTAGGTGGCAGTTCACTACTGTAACTGCCTGAGAGACTAGAACAGGTGGCAGTTCACTCCCGTAACTGCTGGTGTGTGTCTAGATCACTCTAGACCACCACAATGGTGACTTGGTTCACCTCAAGTCGAACTCATTGAGTTATATAGAGTATATCATGTGCAAATTATTCATTATTCACAATGGTTAATGAGAATTCTTTCCATTTTTTCTCTCCTTTTTATTTTTCCAATTCTCTCTGCAAATGTGTGTATTGTTGTTTAGATAGATCTATTTTGTGAAGGTTCAACACATTTACTATGTGCAAATGGGGATCCCTTGATGGGTCATTGTACCGTTCTCGACCATACTTATCACTTTCCTCTCATTGCATTCCCATCACATTTCCGTCTTCTAGGCCCTTTGACTTTGGTGACCCAATAAGGGCATGTACGTTATTTCATGGGAAGAAGGGTATGGAGGTCTAGGGGGATGGTGGTAGGAAAAAGATAAAATCCTAAAATATAAACCTTCTAGATGCTATCCTAGAGAGGTCTTGAGAACAATGAACTGCTTCTCTTAAAATATTTGAAGTCCTGCAAAAGATAAAACATATAATAAATATATCGCTTGAATGAAAGACTAACATTAGTGTGTTACAATGCTTTGATGGTTACCCCTATGGAACTTTGTGGACCTATTGTTTCAATTGAAACTGTGTTAGTTCCCCCCAAGTTAATCAATTCGCTATTGGGAGTGCACACATGTTTGGATCACTGATTAATTAATAAATGGCAATAAATGGGGTTGGAAAAAGGTTGCATTGAAGAAGAAGGTGCATCACACCCCCTACAAAGGAACCCATAGATGAGATAATACGATCCCTTGTATGTCATGAAACTCATTGAACTATGAATTCTAAACCCCTATCCACCTCATCATCCACTACATGAATTTTAAGGGGCGTCCTTGGGAACATCCCCTACTTGAGGGTTTTGGTCTACCCAATAGGACTTTTATGACACCCCTCCCAAAACTAAACTTGGTCAATTGTATAGGGTCTTTGAGCACCTGTTTAACAATTTTGGAGGAGTAAGCCTAATTGGCATCCATGGGCCTTGAAGCCCATAGTTTGGATGTCAAGGGCCTATATTTCGGATCATGATGAATTTCCTTTGGAGGGCTATAATACACCTTGAAGGACATTGCCTAGCCCTCACATGCCAAACAAATTTCCTAGGAGGGGAAAAACATAACTCTTTGGGGATTGATGTCACCTAGGGCTAGAGTTGGTGGTGATGGAATTATTTTTCATTGACAATTGGAATCATTTGATGGAGAGAGGATGTTTAATTGTGGAAAAAGGCTATAGCACATGAGGATAAGGCCTTTGGAGGCCAAAATTTCCATCCCCAACTCCAACGATTTGCTAAATATGCCAAAAACATTGCCCTAAAGGGGTGATGCCATCTTATTTTAGGGTTTCTAATGTGAAAAAGTGTAAATTAAATATTATTATTTGGTTTAAGGGGTAAGATAATGGTTGTTTACCCCTTATTTTATGTTTTACCCTAACCAAGTGGACAAACTATGTTTTAAACATTTTTTATAAATAGATATCATGTGAATCTCATTTCATAACATAACTCTCCCATTGTGAGAAGTATTTGGCTGAAATTTGCACCCTCCTTGGGAAACCTCTTCTCTCTTGTGCTCTTGTCTTAGTTTCTTGGTGCTATTGGTGGAAGAAGTAGTGTGCTACCTCTCTTGGAGTTTTTCTTTAGCATTTATGGTGGATTTATCTTGGTCATAAGTGTAAATGTGTTGACCTTCACATAATAGATCTAGATAAACAATGATACACACATTTGCAGAGAGAATTGGAAAAAGAATATGAAGGAGAGAAAGAATGGAAAGAATTCTCATTAACCATTGTGAATAATGAATAATTTACACATGATATACTCTGTATAACTCAATGAGTTCGACTTGAGGTGAACCAAATCACCATAGTGGTGGTCTAGAGTGATTTGGACACACACTAGCAGTCATGAGAGTGAACTGCCACCTATTCTAGTCTCTCAGGCAATTACGGGAGTGAACTGCCACCTAGTTGAGTTAACTAGTCAACTAGTCTTAAGTTAACTGACTGAACAGAAAGTAGTGAGGAGTTAACTCAAGGAATCAAGACTAATGCACCACTCTAGTGATTATACCAAGGCAAGGTCGAATTATCATGGTGATGATCCCAATGTTGCATGGTGATGATCCCAATGCAACATCTAAACTCAACTCAAGTAGTCAAACTAAAGTGTGAACTGAAAGAGAATATTCTCCAGGTGGAATATTCTCTCCTAAAATATAGGAGACTGGATAATGAATAATTATGACTAATAAACAAATAAAAACCTTAGGAAAAATAAATCCTAGGTGTGTGTGTGAGGTAAATCCAACACCCCCCCTGAACATCACTATGGCGAAAATAAAGATTGGGTTCCAACAACGAGGCCATGTTAGGTACCCAAGTACAAAAGATACACTAAAAATAAAGTGAGGAAAGATGGAATTCCAAAAATAATTCATTCTTACACCTTACAACTATTTTGCATGGAAGGATAAAATAGCCATACATATCTGATCCAAAGGGTTGTATAGGTTAACCATGAATACAGATACAAATCCGACATCAGCCATAGAAAAATCCAAGTACTTAAATCACATGGATGAGGCACTCGGAACAATTTGCAGTCTTATTTCTCCTGATCTCCTTTTTCATATAGATTCCCATAAGATTCCCAATGAATCTTGGACCATATTGGAAGGGCTCTTTGGAAAATAGGATGAGATGAGGGGACACATGTTGGAGGTGGAGTTTCTCACATTAGATCCAAAAAGCTTGAAGAATATCCAAGATTTATTTACAAAATTCAAGGACTTACTGTCACAACTCAAAGATTGCGGGGTTGATAAATCGAAGGAGGAGAAACAAATGGTTCTCACCATTCTCTCCAATATTGGTCATAAATTCTCTGTATTCGTATCCACATTTCATACTGTCAAATTCACCTCTGGAGCCACCTGGAAGATGCCTTCTCTTGAGGACTTTATCGAATCCTTGACACAAGATCAAACCAAGCTCATCAACATGGGTGCAACCAAATGCCCAAGGGTGCATGCACTCACTGTGCCTGATGGCAGCCACAAATATCAGAAATCTAAATATAAAGATAAGTGGAAAGATCATGCACATACGAAGAAGGAAGGGTACACAAAACCCTTTATTGATTCCTCTGGATACAAAGGAGAAAATGGAAGAAAAGGAGAGAAATGCACATACTGTCACAAAGGATTCCATTCAGAATCTACATGCAGGCAAAAAAAAATAGATATGATGTCTCAGATACTTCAGCAAAACTACCTTGGAGATTGCATCCCTGAGGGTGCAAAGAAGAAGAAGCCAGAAGATCTGAATTCCAAGAAAGGTAATTCTAGCCATGCCTTGATTGCAATCAACTCCTCTCCCGATGCTTGGATCGTAGATTCAGGAGCATTGCATCACATGGATTCCTCAGAAGCATTCTATTTTTATTTGGATGCATGCAAAGGTCCTCCTATTCTGATGGGGGAAAACTCTTCTGTCGAAGTCATCGTCAAAGGAAGGATTGAACTTACCAACGAAAGCTTCGAGAATGTGTAGCATGTTCCCAAGATTTCTATCAACTTTCTCTCCATGTATCAGATGACGAATTCCAACACCGGAAAGAGAGTATTATTCACACCAAAGTCCTTGGACATATACGACATGCAAGCCAACTCTAGGGTTGCTACCGGTGAGGTAAATCATTAGTCTATATTGTATACATTTTCTGAATTCATTGAACCTGATTCTACTTTACTGCTTACTCATGCTGATGAAAGTAGTAGGATATGGCACGAAAGGTTTGAAATTTGAATTTTAGATACATGCAACAGCTTAGAAGGCACATATTAGTTGATGGTCTACCAAACATCCATTTCTCCAAGGGAGTATGTGAGGGATGTGTTCTTGGAAAACACCCTCAAGAGAAATTTGTCAAAGGAAAGTCTCAGTGAGCTTCCACACCTTTAGATCTGATCCAGAGTGACCTCATGGGTCCTCTTCCACATCCATCGATGAACAAAGAAAGGTTTGTTCTCATTTTTGTTGATGATTTCTCACGTTTTACCTGGATCTACTTTCTCGGGAAAAAATCCAAGGTCTTTCAACACCTCAAAGATTTCAAAGCTTTGGTTGAGACACAGTCTGGAAAGAAGATCAAAGTTCTCTGAAATGATAATGGGGGAGATTATGTGAATCATGAGATCCACAATCTTTTCCATGAGGAAGGGATTTCATTGCAGCATACAGTTCCCTATACTTCGCAGCAAAATGGAGTTGTTGAGCGGAAAAACCGATCTCTAAAGGAGATGGGAACTTGCATGTTGCATGAAAAGTCACTACAATAGAGACTATGGGATGGATAACTTAACTGTGCAACATACATCCAAAACAAATCCCCCCATAGATATTCCAAGGATAAGACCCTCTACGAGGCTTGGAGTGGCCTCAAACCAGAAGTGACCCACTTTCATATTTTTGGTTCTTGTGCATGGGCCCGCATTCCCTCTAAAAAGAGAAAGGCACTTGATCCACAGAGCACTGAGTGCATTTTTGTTAGATACCCTGATGGTCTGAAGGGATATCGTCTTATTGATCTTTTCTCAAACCGACTAATCATTGAACATAGTGTCCAATTCAAGGAAAGTGTCTCACATGTACCTCAACAGTCACATGCAGACACCTTCACTCTTCCACTTGTCCAAGATGATGAGCATGCACATGCTGACTCTTCTTCATATGAGAGTTCTGATTAAGAGGACTCAGATGATTCAGATTTAGAGTCAGTACAGTCAGATGTAGAGTCAGAGCATCCAGATGCAGTCACATAGCCAGAGTAGAGGCCCAAGTGGGCACAAACTACTCTTCAGGATGCAGGGGATCGCGTTGGTGATCTAGCCGATACTAGGAGGACATGATCTGATTATGAGGAGCCTCCTATTGCACTCACTGCTACTGAACCATTTCCTTCCAGACATATTTTCTTGGCTCAGTCTTCAGATACACAGTCTTATGGCGAGGTTGCTGGAAATCCCTTTTGGGAATCCGCCATGCAGGAGGAGTACAACTCCCTCCTCGAGAACCAGATTTGGGATCTGGTTCCCCTTCCTTCTGGGAGGAAACTTGTCATATGCAGATGGGTCTATAGGACCAAGAGAATAGCGGATGGACAGATCAGTAGATACAAATCCAGGCTTGTTGCCAAAGGCTTTCAGCAGGTTCATGGTATTGACTATGATGAGACCTTTGCTCCAGTAGTGAATATGGATTCCATATGATTGACACTTTCCATTGAGACAACCAAAGGATGGGAAGTCCATCAGATGGACTTGAAGAATGCATTTCTTCATGGTGATCTCTCTAAGGAGATCTACATGGAGAAGCCCCAGGGATTTATGTAGGAATCTTCTTTGGTCTGTCAACTGAAGAAGTCACTTTATGGCCTCAAGTAGGCTCCGAGGGCATGGTATGCCAAGATGGACTCCTACCTTTTGTCACAGAACTTTGTATATTGTAAATCAAACCCAAATGTATACATGCTTAGGATGGCTGATTCACTTCTACTTTTAGTTCTGTATGTCAATGATTTGTTGATCACCGGTTTCTCGACTTCAACGATTGCTGTAGTCAAGAGGATTCTTCATGATAGTGATTTGATGACAGACATGGGTGCACTACACTTATTCCTTGGACTTGAGATCAGTCATGATGCATCAGGAATAAAATTGTCTCAAGCCAAGTATGCATGAGATCTCCTTGAGAGATTTCACATGACAGACTGCAAGTCTGCTCCGACTCCTTTCCTATCAAGAGTCAAACTTGAGGATGGTGGGGAGACTCCACTAGTTGACAACACACTATACAGATATATAGTGGAGAGCTTGTTGTATCTCACACACTCCAGACAAGACCTCTCATATGCAGTTGGTGCAGTTTCCAGGTTCATGCAGGAGCCGCATGAGCTACATTGGAAAGCTACAAAGCATATCCTTCGATACATACAGGGAACCATCACCTTTGGGATTCATTATGCAGTAGAATCTACATTAGATCTCATTGTTTTTACTGATTCCGATTGGGCTAGCGATAGGATTGATCGAAAGTCCACATCTGGTTACTCACTTAGTCTTTGTTCCAGGCCTATCTGTTGGTCGAGCAAGAAGCAAGCTGCCATTGCTCTATCTTTAGCCGAGGTAGAGTACAGAGGGGTAATTAACATAACCATTCAGGCTATGTGGCTACAAAATTTTCTCACTGAGTTGGGCATTCAGTTTCATCGGTCGATCATCATCTGGTGTGACAACTAGAGCACTCTGAAGTTCTGCAAAGATCCCATTCAGAGGAAATGGACGAAGCACATCGATATCCACATGCATTGCATCTTGGACTTAGTACACGAGGGGATCATCAACTTATAGTTCTATCCTTCAGAAGAACAGATGACAAACATTTTCACCAAGACCTTCACTGAGTAGAAATTTCATTCTCTGCGAGGTCGTCTTGGAGTGAAGGACATAGTTTCCTAGCAACTATAGTTCTTCTTTTTACATACATTGTAACTTGAGGGGGGGTTTTTCCCATGGGGTTTTCCCTCTTTCCTCATTTAGTTTAGTGTATCTTTTGTATTTGGGTACCTAACATGGCCTCGTAGCTGGGACCCATTCTTTATTTTCACCATAGTGATGTTCAGGGGGGGTGTTGGAGTTACTTCACACACACCTAGGATTTATTTATTTTATTTTTTTAGGAATAATCTAGGAAAAATAAATCCATGTAATTGGATATTTGAATTCCACTAGGGAAAATATCCAATCTCCCCCCCTTGAACATCACTATGGTGAAAATAAAGAATGGGTCCTGGCTATGAGGCCATGTTAGGTACCCAAATACTAAAGATACATTGAACTAAACGAGGAAAGAGGGAAAACCTCATGGGAACAACC
>ML801285.1:116142-152385 GCA_009831015.1 Picea engelmannii | reverse complement strand
CCCCCCCCCCCCCCCTCAAATTACAATGCACAAAATAAAAAGTGAGAAGGAATAAAAAACAATTGCTAAGAAACCTTTTCCTTCACTCCAAGAAGATCTCACAATTGTGAAAGTTTGTTCTCGTTGAAGATTTTGTTGAAGATGTAGATGTCTACATGGATCTGATGAAGTAGATGAATAATTGATATTTCCACACATATCCACTTTCTCTTCTTGTAATGAACAATATCCAAATGAATTTTTTATAAAACTTTGAAAACTGTGCGGTTGTTTCCGAAAAAATGTTGAAATTTTGTTGATTTTGAAATGATCATAACTTCACTTTCCAGACTCCGTTTCAGACGATTTTGTTTTTGAAATTGGATATTTTCCCAAGAGGATTTCAAATATCCAATTTTTTCTCATAAAATATCAGAATGGAGTCTGATGTGCGCGGCTCTCCTTTTGTCTCCTGAGATTCATGCATTGCGCATGGAAAAGTGTCTGCATGTGACTCCTGAGATGCATTCCATATATCTTTGACATGAATTTCAAAAAACAAATCTGAAATGGAGTAGACATCATCTTCAATTAATGGAATACAAATTTTTGTAGATACCTTTGTAGAAGGCTCTTCAAACTGAGATGATTTATCTTCCAGTGGCTTTTCTACATTCTCTATATTGTCAACATTTTGCATGCATTCTTCCTTATTCCCAAATAAAACCTCCAATATGCTCCATAAATCATTTGGACTGAATTCTTGTGAGTCATCATATACTCGAAAGAGAATTTTGGGAGAAATAAAATAGAGGATACATCCTATGGCCATATCTTGTCTATTGAGAAAGTCATTTTTCTCATCGATAGAATCAGGCTCTACTTCCATTGCCATAGTTATTTGGTACAAGCCTCTGCATCTAAGCACACACAGAATTTTTGTCTTCCATTCCAAATAGTTATGAGGCGTGAGAAGTATTTCTATTGAATAATCCATCTTTTTGTTGTGTTCAATCTTTTGTACCTACAAAATTATTTTGCTGTATCTTTTTCTTAGCAGTCCATCGGATCTGATACCATGTAAATGTGTTGACCTACATAGAATAGATCTAGTTAAACAATGATACACACATTTGCAGAGAGAATTGGAAAAGGAAGAAGAAGGAGAGAAAGAATGGAAAGAATTCTCATTAACCCTTGTGAATAATGAATAATTTACACATGATATACTATGTATTACTTAATGAGTTCAACTTGAGGTGAACCAAGTCACCATAGTGGTGGTCTAGAGTGATCTGGACACACACCAACAATTATGGGAGTGAACTGCCACCTATTCTAGTCTCTCAGGTAGTTACGGGAGTGAACTGCCACCTAGTTGAGTTGACTAGTCAACTAGTCTTCAGTTAACTGACTAAACAAAAAGTGGTGAAGAGTTAACTCAAGGAATCAAGGCTAATGTGCCACTCTAGTGATGATACCAAGGAAAGGTCAAATTATCATGGTGATAATCCCAATGTTGCATGGTGATGACCCTAATGCAACATCTAAACTCAACTCAACTAGTCAAACTGAAGTGTGAACTGAAAGAGAATATTCTCCAGGTGGAATATTCTCTCCTAAAATATAGGAGACTGGATAATGACTAATTATGACTAATAAACAAATAAAAACCTTAGGGAAAAGAAATCCTAGGTGTGTGTGAAGTAACTCCAACAAGAAGAGGTTGGTCTTGTCACTTCTTGGACTAGGTAAGAATTTATCTTATTGATGCTTCATTGTTTGGTTACAAGTTTGATTTGATAGATTTATTGGGGAGTATAAGGATTTACAACCCCACCATTATCTATTATTTTTGTCTAGAAGTTATTTTTTGCACAAGGTTTTACTAGGAGAAGTAAAAGGGTTTACACCCTCCTAGTATCAACTAGTTAGAATTTCCTTTCCTTGGTGGAGTAAGAGGGTTTACACCCCCAAGGAGATAGAATTGTTATCTCTTTATTTACTTGAATCCATAACCCAATAGCTAAAGGAACTAGCATAATTTCATTGGAGAAATAAAATCTTGCATTGGTTAACGTGAAATTTCGTGATTTGGAGGTTGTCTAAATTGGAATTAGTTCTTTGCTCTATGTGCTTGGTTGGGACACTAGGGTGTCATATTTAGCTAAGTGATTCCTTATATTCTTATAAATTTTCATCTACATCCATCAGGGCTGCATAAACCCTAGGACATTTTCATTCATAACTTGCTTTTCAATTGTTAGAAATTGCCAAAACTTTGCCAAGTTAATCTACTAGGCCTAGCACAACTTTTGGGTGGACTCTTTGTAAGTTTTGGTGGTTATATTTACTTCTATAAAAAAATGTTTTCTACATACATAAGGCTGCAAAATATCTATGAAAACACTCTTTATTACATCCTTGTTTCATTTCTAAAGTCTTGTGCTTTCATTCTTGAGTATCACTAGTGTTTATCTAACTTATCTCTTGCATCATTTGTTGGACTTTTAGAAATTGTTTAGCATATTTAAAACTTATTTTCTTGTTGATATACAATGTTGTTCACTTCTTCAATTAGGGAAAACAATCCTAACTTGATTTTACAACTAACATTATACACATATTCTCATCTTTTTCTTGTTTCTCGGGCATGTACAACATTCTTTGCAGGTGTTCTTATCTCTTGGAAACCATTGGATACCACCAAGACGATTTCCCAAGCCTTTCCACATATTATATATTGACATATAAGGGGAATTTCATTCATATCTTCACCTTCTACCTCATTACCCCTAGAGTCACCGGGATTCCCCCCTTGAGGTGATTATATCATCTCTAAAGTGAGGGGAATATCTACCTAAGGTGACAATGGGTAGGTGTTCTCAAAGTTGTTTTCATTTGCTATTTGGTTTGGGATTTTCCCAACCTACAAGTTGTGCAATAAAAGGTCCATCATAGAAAAAAAACCCACAAATACATGAAGTCGATGAGAATGAAGAAGAAGTTGACACACATGAAAGAGGAAAGGGCCCATAGGAGACAACCCAAAAAAAAGGATTGTGCACAAATAGGTTGCGCAAAGAACCATATATAGGAAGATCCATGACACAATGGAAAAAGCGCAAAGCCTTCAAAGAAGTGGCTATCCAAGATTTGATAGAGGAATATTTGGAGAATATAGGTGATAAAGTGAAGGAATTAACATATGACATGTTTCAACACACAACACAACAACAAGAAGATATGAAAGGTGCATGCATGAGCAGATGGTTGAGTTGCACCAACTACTAGAAGCAACAAACCTTGTGTCAGGGTAATAAATATAGGAGGAACAAACAACAAGTACTAAAAATACTGGGGAGGCAAGGCTAGTGATCTCTCTGTCATTAAAATTTGCAATTTAATGAAGATTGATCAAGTTAGCAACAGGGGAGGTAGAGTTCCCAACAATAGAGATACATGAATAGGAACGGGCACTAGGTCACATTGACTTAGTGCTATCACAACTACCAATAGAAGTATTGCAGGAATTACAGATGAGCATGATGCAAGAGATGAACTCACACACAAAGAATACATCCAGTGATTTGGTGAAGGTTATGGAAACAAATGTTGCATTGGATATGGAGTACATCAATTTAAACAAGAGTCAGATGAGGCCACAAAGAAGGTTGAAATAATGCAACATGCATTTGAGAAGGTATACCAAGAAATCCCATAGGAATAGACACATATGGAGGCCTAAGTAGAGGGAAAAGTAACTAAGATGAGTGAATCCATTCAGGGCTTCCATGCATGAAAGTTGATTTAGAATCACGAATGACAATGATCACTCCACTTGAAGAAAGGGAGAAAAGGGAGCAAAAAATGACAACAATAGTGGAGAGAATAAAGACTCTAGAAGTATAATGTGCTCAACTTTATACAAAGACTATGGATGTCTGGACACAACTAAGTGAAGACAAGGAGCAACAAGAAGTCAACTAGAAGATCCAGGTTGTGCACTAAAAGGCGCAAAGATTCAAAGCAATGATGGACACATTACTGCCAATAGAGGTGGTAATGAAAATGAATGAGAATAGGAAGTTGTGTTCAGAAATGAATCAGCTAAGGGCATAGTAGCAGGCTCACGCAAAACAGATGGAAGTACTGCAGGACGAAGCATACAAAGTGACAACGACCTTAGCATCAATTCAAGGTATAATCAAACAAGAAACTAATGAAACTGTTGATAAGATCCAGGCTTAGATCACTACCAAAACAATTGACCAAATTTTGTAGAAGGAAATAAAGGTAAATGAGAAGGCCACAAAAGCATAGGAAACCTTCTAAAAATTCATGGCGCACTAGAAGAATGCCTGAGTGGCTCAGTACAAGCCACATGTGAGTGTTGGGGGCCTGCTGGATAGGAATTTTGGATAAGTTTTGGGATCCATGCTAGAATAATTCAAATAAAAAAAGGAATATAGAAGATAAACCAGAGTTCATGATGATAGCGGACTTTAAGGAGTCAAAGTGTGCAACTAAAGGAAGCGCAACGAAGCAACGCACAAAAGACAAAAAGTAGTTAGGATTTTGGGACACTTTGTCCACATTATAATGGGCTTAGCCCTATTTTGATGTATAAATATGTAATGGGTTTTGGGTAGAAGGGATTCGCGATATGAGAGGTTCTTAATGATTTTTGGGGTAAGTTAAGTCGATATTTGGAAGAATTTTTGAGGTATGACTGAGGAGTGAGGCTTGCATTGCATCGTAATGGATAGTAAGGTTTGGGTAATGTTATTGTTGCATATTTTGTAGTGCAGTGCGTAGTTGTAAGAATATTATCAATGAATAATAAAAGAAACTAACCATTGTGGACATAACCCAAGTTGGGTGAATAATAGAAGAATCCAATCATTGTGGACGTAGCCCAAGGTGGATGTATTATTTTTGTTATTATTATGTTTATTGTTGTGGTGACATGATAATAAATGCTTAATTATGTTGAATGTGTTATTCATATATGATGTTATAATTTCATGCACTGAAGTACTGGTAAATTAATGAATATCAAATAAATTAATGTCGTGCATAGGGTATGTCGCATGGTAATTAATTGTTAATTAATGGAAACTGCACACATGAGTAGGTGGTTAGTAAATATACATTGAATTCCTCACTTCCCCTCACTACTACAGGACCTTGGTTCTTGCAACCCCTCTTGATTCCTCAGGTGAGACTTCAATTGCTCTGAAAGTGATGCAACAACCCATGAAGTGAAGCAACAACCCTTCGATCAGATTTGGTTTGATCAGCGCTATTGGATTATACACGTAGAGGCCTTTTTGAATTTTCAATGCGTAACCTTTGAAGTGGAGCCTAGCAGTGCTAGCTCCTTCCCCTATCTTCTGCTGATGTGACCTTGGGTGATAATCTCATGTGACCATGAGATTATGGGCGCGACGAAAGGTGGTTTGAGATCAAATTGTGTTTCACCCTGCAATTTACCTTGAGCCTCCACGTGTTCTTTCTCCAAAACCATGGTTTCAATTACGACCCGCCCTTAACTTCTTAAAGTTCATGCATATTGAATCCATGCAATGCGATGGGACCGTTGATCTCACGATCTTGATAGTGCTCCTGAACAAATGGTTCAGATTTGTTCTTCACGATCTGCGGATCAGATCTAACCTTCCTAAATCAATGACTGTGATTTATTTCATTATCTAGGCTTTGAGAGTTTCAAATATCAAACCCTTGTTTCTTCCGTATGCCAATATTCTAGAGTCGATGATCTATGGACACCTATCCTTCTCAATCGATGGCTCTGCCTCTACTTTGGGAATTTGACCTTTCAACTAGATCAACGGTTCTGCGACCCCTTTCTTGATCAACGGTCAAGATATCCTTCGGGGCTCCGAACTTTTGAAATCTCACTTCTCAAACTTATGCTCTGAATTAGATGGCCCAGATTCATTTCGGACAATCTAATGCTTGAGATCTTCTTCAGACAATCTGACGACTGAGATCTACTTCGGATGATCCAATGGTCGAGAATTTATTTCGGCTCTTCGGCTCTTCGACTCTTCGGGCTTCGGGTATTTCAGTTCTCAACTTGAAATTCTTGAAGAGAGATTTGTCTGAAGCGTAACCTCCTCATAACTTTAGACCCAAAATGAATGACGTTCATTTGATCAAGATATTAGATCAATGGATCGATTTGTCTGTGATACAACTTTGCTTTGGATTAAATCCAACATCTCTCCATCTTTTCTTATCATATCCTTCCATTTAATTCGATCTGACAACTGAAGGAAATTCAAGTGATCGAGATATCAGATCTTAGCCCTTGCTTATCCTGTCATTCCACTTAGGGTGATCCGGTAGCTAACTTATATTCGGATGATCAAGATCTCAAATCTCATTCCTTTCTTATCATGTCCTTCTACTTAAGGTGATCTGACGACTGACGGATATTCATATAATCGAATTCTCAATTGTTTTTCCCTGCTTATCTTATCCTTCCACTTAAATTGATCCAACAGTCATCTCATTTTCTACAGATCCAATGGTCCTTATTCATTTGGATTTTGGGCTTTGGATGATTTGAATTTCAAGTTGCCAATTCTTCCGAAGTGAGATTCCCCAAACAGTAACCTCCTCACAACTTTTGACGTGAACCAAATGTTGTTCATCGATCATGTTCTTATATCAATGGCTCGATCTATCTTCGGTGATGCTCTTCTAGCTTATCCTATCCTTCCACTTAAAATTGATCCAACGACTATCGAGTTGTCAAATTCTCAACGGTCCTGGTTTGTCCTGTGGATATTTTGATCTTGAACACGTTTCTGTACTATTCTTTCCCTTCTGATCTTTGATCTCTCCATACTATTCACTTCTCCTCCTGAGCTTATGCTTTTCCTATTTTCCATCTTCATTGTTGTTCTTTCCATCAATGAAAAGCACACTCTTCATGTAAAAACATGCCAACAATATCTCCCTTTGGCATTGATTTCATCCCTGAAAGGTTGCACTATTCTGCTTATACCTCCAACTGTAGCATCTATACCACACCTTTTCTCCCCCTTTGACATCAATGTCAAAGAAAACTGAGAGTGACTTTGTTCTCCCCCTGAAAAGAGATACCATAATCACTCTCCCCTTGATCAGATATATGAGCTTTCTCCCCCTGATCAAATAGATTGTTATAACTTGATAATAGGGTCATGCCCAACTTCTGGCATAGATACTCAAACTGAGCTTTTACAAGCGGTTTAGTGAAGATATCAGCTATCTGTTCTGTGGAGAGAATATAATTCAGCTGAATAACTCTGTTTGTAACCTACTCTTTGAGAAAAATATATTTTATTGGTATATGCTTAGTATTTTCATGTAGAACATGATTCTTGGAGACACTAATGGAACTGGTGTTATCACAGTGAAGTGGAATTGGATCAGTATAAGTTACCTTCAAATCTTCAAGAGTTTGTATCATCCATAAGATCTGAGTGCAACAAGTAGCAACAACAATGTACTCTGCCTCTGTAGTTGATAGTGAAATAGATCCCTGCTTCTTACTAAGCCATGCTACTAACGAATCACCTAAGAAGAATGCACCTCCAATGGTGCTCTTTCTCTCATCTAAACATTTTTCCCAATCAACATTTGAATATGCAGTTAATTGAAAATTCTGATTTCTAGGATACTAGAGACCATAAGTCATTGTACCCTTCAAATATTTGAATATCCTTTTGAAAACTTCCAAATGACTTTGTTTAGGAATAGAATGATAACGACCTACCATTCCAACAACTTGCATTATATTAGGACGAGATGATGTGATGTACAAAAGACTACCTATCATTGATCGATATGTTCTTTGATCAACATCAAGTGAAATATCATCTATACTGAGCTTGCAACCAACCACCATAGGTGTACTAACAGGAAAGTAATCTTCCATCTAAAACTTCTTCAACATCTCTTTCAAATACTTTTCTTGAGATATAAATAGCCCTGTAGAACTCTGACTCATTTGTAAACCAAGAAACATGACAGTTCTCCTATCAAGGACATCTCAAACTCAGTTTGCATAGAATTAACAAACCATTGAACTGAAGGGTCATTGGTACATCCAAAAATAATTCCATCTACATAAACCAAAACAACTAATAAATCATCACCTTCAGACTTAATGTATAGGTTACTGTCAACAATGCCTTTCTTGAACCCTTTGTCCTGTAGAATTTTTTCCAGTCTATAATACTAGGATTGTGGTGCCTGTTTCATTCCATATAATTCCTTTTTCAACTTACAGACATAGTCAGGATTATCTGCCAGTGAAAATACTTCGAGTTTCTCCACATACACATCTTCTTCTAGATATCCATTAAGTAATGCTAACTTAACATCCATCTGATATACTTTAAAGTTTTTATGACATGCATAGGAAAGAAATATTCTGATGGCTTCCAATCTTGCCACTGGTGCAAAGGTTTCATCAAAATCATGTCCTTCAACTTGTGCATACCCCTTATAGACCAATCTGGCTTTATTCTTGACAATTTTTCCTTGTTCATTCATTTTATTATTAAACACCCATTTGGAGCCAATTACATTCTTATCTGCAGGTCTAGGAACAAGCTCCCAAGTATTGTTCTTCTCATTCTGATCCAATTCCTCATTCATGATTTTAACTAGTTTACATCTTTATTGGCTTCATTAAAGTTCTTGGGTTCCACCATGGATATGAAGGCTATATGTGATTGCTCGGTGTCTTTGATTATCCTTCTCCTGGTTTTTACACCTTTGTTTTTCTCACCAATTATCTAACTGGCAGGATGATTCTTTTGAGTAATTCTGGAGGGAGGTTTTTATTCTATCTGCTGATTTGAGTCTGCCTGAGTATTTGTATCTTCATATGACTCAGATTATTCTCTTTCTGATTCTTGTACCTGTTCATCTTCAACTTCAACTATATCCTCTGTTGTTGATTCAACACTGCTTACATCTCGTACCAGGATTTCTTCATCAACTTTTATGTCAATACAATCAACCAATTTATGTAGCCTCTTATTATAGCATCTGTATCCTTTACTGTTTGTAGCATACCCTAAGAATATACCTTCAAAATCCTTGTCATCATATTTTCCAATATTTTCATCATTGGTCTTGATATAACACTTACTCCCAAATACTTTAAAATGCTTGATTGAAGTAGGAATTTCAAGCCATAGTTCATAAGGAGTCTTGTCACTTTGTGGACTGAGATGAGATTTTTTTAAGATTATGTACAACTGTATGAATTTATTCTACCCAATATGTCTGAGTAATATTCCTTTCATTCATCATTGATCTTACCATCTATTGGAATGATCTATTTTGTCTCTCAACTACTCCATTTTGCTGTGGAGTCCTTGGAATAGTATACTCTCTTTTGATCCCATGTTTATCACAAAACTCTTTGAAGTTGTTTGAACTAAACTCTCCTCCCCTATCAGGCCTTACTGCCTTCAATATTTTTCATGTTTGATTCTCAGTCAGAGCCTTAAACACTTTGAATTTTTCAAATGCTTCAGATTTTTCTTTTAGAAAGGCAACCCATGTAAGTCTAGAATAATCATCAATAATCAACATGAAGTAATTTTATTTTCCTATACCTTCCTTTGTTGATGGTCCAAATAAATTGATATGTACTAACTGAAGAGGTTTCTCTGTTGATGCAAAGTTCTTATATTTAAACTGTGTCTGAGTAAGATTTCCTATTTGGCAAGGTTTGGATGCATAATCATATTGCTTTGATATTTTTGGAAGATCTTTTACTGCCCCACTGTTTCTAAGTTTGATTAGATTATCAAAATTTAGGTGTCCAAGTCTCCTATTCCATAACCAACTTTTATCATACTTTCTTAAGTGACATTCTTCTTTTTCTTCTTTCAAAACATAGACATTGTTTTTTGTTCTTATGCCTTTTGCAATCAACTGTCCTGAATTCACAGATTGTATTTTACAATCTTTAGAAGCGAAAACAACTTTACATCCTCTGTCACAAACTTTACTAACACTAAGAATATTATGTTTAAGAACATCTACAAACAACACATCTTGAACTTTCCCTTTGCCATTACTTAGACTTACCATTCCTTTACCTTTGATTTTTCCTAGTGCATCATTTCCAAAAGTTACATTTCCTGATTTTCTTTCACTTAGAGACATAAACTTATTTTTGTCTCTAGTCATATGTTTGGAACATCCACTGTCAATATACCAGGGGTTATTTTGTCTTTGAGCTGACAACACTAATCCACACTTGTCATTTTCTTTCTTCTTCCAAACCTTGACATTTACAGCAGAGGGATTCAAATCTAGCTTATAGTTCCTTAAGCGATAATCTGCAGCTTTATGTCCATAATTATGGCAGGTGTAACATTCTGGTTCACTGAATAAAGGATCATAATGATTGTTATGATTAACTCGTGTCTTTTTCCCAACCATCACATGATTTGTAGTCTTGTGGTTTTTTGTTACTTGGTTGTCTCATTCTTTATTGTGGCAGCTATTTATTCCTTGAGTGTCTTGATTACTCATATCAAAATCTTAAAGAACAATTTACAGCTTTGTGACCAAAGTTAGAACATAAAAAACAATATCCATAGAAAAATCCTTTGTACCTGGAAAATGGATATCTTCTTTGAGCGGGTCTATTTCTTCCATGCTGATGATTTCTTTGATCAGAGGGTGTGTTTGTGTTATTTCTTTGTTCTGCAGATTCAGTTCTGGTACTTTTTCTTTCGCTCCTCCTTGGCAGCTGATTATCTTCCTTTGTTTCTGTAGAGTGGTTGTTGTCAATGATTGTATATTTGACAAACTTGATGGATTCTTTATTGCTTGGTTGACCACTACTTGATCCTTTTTCATAACCCAAACCAATTTTCAACTTTGGATTCCTTTGCTAATTCAGAATGGTGGCTAATCCTTCTGAGGCTTTAATGCTTGTTAGATTTTGATGGTATGAGGATTGAAATTTCTCTAGATCTTTTCTGACAGCCACTACTTCAGCTTCCAGAGCTTCACATCTTACCTTCTTCGCTGCTAATTGTTGTTTTAGAATATATTCTTTTTTCTTAGCTTCTTCTAATTCTACTTTTGACAAAACAAAATGTTCACTTGGTTCTTTACCATTCTTTTCAAACTGCATCAACAATTGTTTTTGTTTTCTCTTCTTAAATCCGAGTCTGTCAATTTCTTCCAAAGCACTGATTAATTCAACTTCCATATCAACCATAGCTTCTCTGTCATCCATGTCACCTCCTGTGTGTTCATCATCAATATATCCCATATCCATAAGCATAAAATCATTCACTTTATCTTCACAAGATGAATTGCTATCTATGTCTTCTGAGGAGTCGTCATTGTTTGCACACAAAAATTTCTTTTTACTATATTTCTTAAATTTGTATTTCTTTTCATCATCAGAGTTCTGGTCCTTTTTCTTGTGAGGACACTTAGATTAAAAATGAACAATATTACCATTGTTGAAACATTTAAATGGAAGCTTGCCTTGGTATTTTCCTTATCCTTTCTTTAACCTTCTCACAAATTTTGCCTCAATATCATCCAAGTCTGAATCAATATTCTTGTTTGCTTTAAAAGATGCTTCTCTAGTGGTGGATTTATATTTACTAATCCTCATTTCATTAGCAGTTAGAGTTCCTAGGAGTTGATCAATACACAATATCTTAAGATCATTCAGTTCTTCTATTGCAGAAACTTTTGGATTAAATCTATTAGGCAAAGATCTTAAAATATTCTGAACTAAAAATGTGTCTTCAATCTTATCACCAAGACCCTTCATGACATTCAAAAGCTCCTCAGCTCTTAAGAAATATTTACTAACTATTTCATCCTCATTCATATTTAGTTGTTCAAATTTTAATCTATATGTCTGAATTTTGGCATCTTTTACTTTCTCATTTCCTTCATAACTACTAATGAGTTTATCCCACATCTCTTTGGCAGAATCAAGATGCATTACCTTTACAAATTCATCTTCAACAAGCCCACTCAAGATAGAATTCATTGCCTTTACATTGAAGCTAAATTCTAGCTTATCATATTTGGAAGATATCACAACAGGTTTTGTATATTCAGTCTCTACAACATCCCAAACATCAGCATCTAAGGCCATAATGTATGTTCTCATTCTAACCTTCCAGAAAGAAAAATTTGTTCCATCAAACAGAGGAGGCTTATTGGTTGAAGTTCCTTCATGACTTGTCATGTTTAATCTTACTAATCTACCTTTAGCTAAAAGGAACCCGCTCTGATACCAATTGTTGAAATTACTAAGACAACTGAGGGGGGGGGGGTGAATCAGTTGTTACTGTTCTTAAACAATTTTAAGCCTATTAAAATATTATTAATATTCTCCAAGTGATCATCAAGATTATGCAAGTCATAAACAACAGAAATAGTAAACATCAATCAAACATATGATATACATAGAGAAAAATATTCACGAGGAATCCCATAAAGGGATAAAACCTCTTATTCTTAGAATTATAGGAATTCTTTTATGTTTTGTACATCATCAATCTTTGAGCACCAACTCAAAATGAGGCTACAACCTCTTCTTTAACAAGCTGCAACTTGTAGAGAGAACCAACCCTCAGAGTCTCTAGCACCCTCTAGAAAGAAGCATATTTATCCTTATGATCTCCAACACCAACTGGATGGAAGCACTTACTTCAACTTATACAAGAACCACCTTGCACACATAAAACTCTTCGTTTTCCCTAGAACCACCCTGCCACCCTGTTTTCTAGCCACATCTAGATGGAAGCTACAACTCCCAGTATTCAAGCACCAACTTGAATAAGAGAGGACCACAGTCCTCCCTAGCACCACCCTACCACCCTAATTATAAAACTTTGCTTGAGTAATACCTTACATTAATACAGACATTTCAATGCTTACCACTTCTTCTTTGTTTTTTGATTCTTCTCTACTTCTGTCTATTCATGCTTGGCTCCACTTGTTGTCTCTTTCCATATAATCTTTCTCTATTCTTCTCATGCTCTTAGGTTCTTGTACAAACTTCTCTTTTCACCATTTCTGCTTTGTCAAGATTATATTCTTCATCTCTGCATTTTATCACTCTGTTCATGTTGTCATATTCATTACATACAGTTCAACTTGTTTTATTGAGAAACAACATCCTTTCTCTGTCACGACATCTTTCTTTTATTCATGCCCTCATCATCTGTTACACTTTGAATCTCCAATGCCCATGTTGGGAATCTCAGAATGCTCAAGAGCCATGATTTCAATGCCCTAGAACAATGATTTAATTAGTTTAATTGAATCGTAACTGATCAAGAAACCATGAAGTGAAGAAAAAACCCTTCAATCAGATTCGGTTTGATCAATGCCATTGGATTATACATGCAGAGGCCTTTTTGAATTTTCAATGCGTAACCTCTAAAGTGGAGCCTGGCAGTGCTAGATCCTTCCCCTATCTTCCACTGATGTGACCTTGGGTGATAATATCACGTGACCATGCGATTGCGGGAGTGGCCAAAGGTGGTTTGATATCAAACTATGTTTCACCCCACAATTTACCTAGAGACTCCATGTGTCCTTTCTCCAAAACTGTGGTTTCAATTGTAGCCCTCCCTTAAATTTTTAAAGTTCATGCAACTTCAATCCTTGCAATGCGATGGGACCATCGATCTCATGATCTTGACGATTCTCCTGAACGAATGGTTCATATTTTTTCTTCACAATCTATGGATCAGATCTAACCTTCCTAAATCAATGACTGTGATTTATATCATGATCTAGGCTTTGGGAGTTTCAAATCTCAAACCCTGCTTTCTTTTGTATTCCAATCTTCCAGAGTCGATGATATTTGAACACCTATGATTCTCAATCGACGTTTCTACCTCCACTTTGGGAATTTGACCTTTCAATCAGATCAATGGTTCTGTGGTCCCTTTCTTGATCAATGGTCGAGATCTCCTTCGGGTCTCCAGACTTTTGAAATCTCAAATATAAAACTTATGCTCTGGATCAGATGGCCCAGATTCACCACGGATGATCTAATGCTTGATATCTTCTTCAAACAATCTGACAACTGAGATCTACTTTGGATGATTCGACGAACGAGAATTTATTTTGGCTCTCCAACTCTTCAGGCTTCGGGTATTTCAGTTCTCAACTTGAAATTCTTGAAGTGAGATTTTTTCAAAGTGTAACCTCCTCATAACTTTAGACCCAAAATGAGTGACGTTTGTATGATCAATATATTATATCAACAGATCAATCTGTCTTCGACGTAGCTTTGTTTTGGATTAAACCTAATGGCTCTCCATATTTTCTTATCCCATCCTTCCATTTAATTCGATCTGACGACTAATGGAAATTCGGGTGATCGATATCTCAGATCTCAACCCTTGCTTATCCTATCCTTCCACTTAAGATGATCCGACAACTGACGGATATTGGGGTGATTGAGATCTCAGATATCATCCCTTTCTTATCTTGTCCTTCCACTTAAGGTGATCTGGCGGCTGATGGATATTCGGATAATCGAATTCTCAAATTTTCCCCCCCGCTTATCCTATCCTTCCACTTAGAGTGATCCAATGATCATCGTATTTTCTCCATATTCGATGGTTCTTATTCATTTCGAATTTTGGGCTTCAGGTAATTTGACTTTCAATTTGCCAATTTTTTCGAAGTGAGATTACCCAAACAATAAACTCCTCGCAACTTTTTACGTGAACCAAATGTTGTTCGTCGATCATGTTCTTAGATCGATGGATTCATCTATCTTGGGTGCTTCTCTTCTAGCTTATCCTATCCTTCCACTTAAAAGTGATCCAACGACTATCAAGTATTCGAATTCTCAATGGTCCTAGTTTGTTTTGTGGAGATTTTGATCCTGATCATGTTTATGTATTGCGCTTTCCCTTCTGAGCTTTGATCTCTGCATATTGTTCACTTCTCCTCCTGAGCTTATGCTTTTCTTATTTTCCATCGTCACTGTTGCTCTTTCCATCAATGAAAAGCACACTCTTCCTATAAAAACATGCCAAAATTCACAACACTAACTTATATTAAACTATTCTAAGATTTACCATTAACCAATAAGAAGGTCCCACATCAAGATCAATTATTCCTTGACACATGGCATCCAATGAGATTGCTACACATGGAAATCTATGGAGAGATGAATGTTGGATAGGTAGTTTGGATAAGTTTTGGGATCTGTGCCAGAATAAGTCAAAGAACAAAAGGGAGCTAGAAGATGGACCAGAGAGTGCAATGGGAGCATGCTTTAAGGAGTTAAAGCACACAACAGAAGGAAGGGTGATGGAGCAGCACTCAAAACACGGAAAGTAGTTAGGATTTTGGGACATTTTGTCCACATTGTAACGATTTTTGCACTATTTTGATGTATACATATGTAATGGGTTTTGGGTAGAAGGGATTCACGATATGAGCAGTTCTTAATGTTTTTTGGGGTGGGTTGAGTCAAGATTTGGAAGAAGTTTTGAGGTATGGCTGAGGAGTGAGGCTTGCACTTCGACAGACTGGATAGGCAGGTTTGGATAATGTTATTTTTTCATATATTGTAGCACAATGCGCAACTGTAAGAAGATTATCAATGAATAGTATAAGAAGCCAACCATTTTGGGCGTAGCCCAAGTTGGGTGAACCATGTTAAACACTTGTGTCATGATGTGTTGTTTTTCATGTTATGATGTTTATTTTTATGGTGCCATGATGATAAAGGATTAAGTATGTTGAATGTGGTATTCATATTTGACATTATAATGTTGTGCATTGAAGTAACTGGTAAATTAATGAATATCAAATAAAGGAATGTCTCACATAGGGTATGTCACATGGTGAGTAATTGTTAATTAATGGAAACTGCACATATGAGTAGGTGGTTAGTAAATATATGTTTAATTCCTCACTTCCGCTCATCATTGCAGAACCTTGGTTCCTGAAGCCCCTCTAAATGCCTTAGGCGAGACTTCACTTTCTCTACAGGTGATGCCGAAAGGGATAGTGTCTAAGGGTTTTGTTGGCATAATGATGATTAACCTTGAGTCTTCCCATTGCATGCCAACAAATGGTTCCATTGCCGAGACTGGGAACTACAATTGAGGGGAATATTTTTGATGAAAAATAAGGAAGAGATTTTCAAATGGATAGAAAGGAAGGAACAAAACTTTGCTAGAGAACCGAATAGGAACCCATGACTCAATGACGAACAATGGTTGCAAAGGTATGTGTTCACAAATATTCATGAAGTATTCTTTGGTGAATTTATGATAATTTTGATTGAATGGTTAGAAATCCTAGTTGATAAAGTTGGGAGATATCAAGTTCAAGCTACGAGAAAATGGACCCCTGAACTGATCAGATAGTTGAAAACAATAAGTAATAACGTTTCTAGCACAGTTGAATTTCAGTTGAATAGTGTAATATGCCTAAGGTCGGGTTGAGATTCCTGTGGAAAAATAAGACTAGATAAATATCATAGTAATACAAAGAAAAAATCCTAGAAGGAGATAAATTCAAGTGCGTGTGGGGGTTGAATACATACTGGGAGGTTACATTACAAAATTTGCAATAGATTTGCCCAATATTATAGTGTTGCAGAGAGAGAATTTTTCAAGGGCCCACATGGAAGTTATTTGAGTGCAATGTCTACTTGGATAAAAATGTTATTATGGAGAAAGAATGTCATGAATATGGAATCTGACTGCTAGGTGCCTTTGCACACATAGGGGGAATGGGGGATGACCAAAGGATGGTATGCGAGTGGAAGAGAATGAAGAGGATGAATAAGAACTATATGGAATGAGGATGCCGAGAGAGGAGGACACTAAATCATATGGATAGATTGGAGTATTGCATTGTGGGAAAAGGTTTAGGTATAGTAAGAAGGATATTGTGGCTAAGAAAGAAGAAAAACACAAAGAATTTGAGAAAAGAGACCCCTGCACAATGCTTTAGATCACACCATATAAAGGAAGGAAAGAGAAAGAAAAGGATCCTCAGTACATTCCAATAGAAGAAGGAAGTCCATCTCAAATCAGAATATGTGTTGAACCCATGACCTCATGTGCATCACCTAGATCTGAAGCAGTAACCAGAGTTGTGTCGAAAGAAATTTTAGTTAGTGGAGGAAGTCAGAACAATGGAAGTAGCTCACCGAACTAGAGTCATTCAGCATCACTGAAGGTAAGTACTACACATAATACAATGGTAGGAATAGATCATACATTGAGAATTCTCGAGTTTCATGGAGCAAGGTAGGAGGACCCAGAGAAGCATATTCTTATGTGTGACATGATATGGAATACTAAGAATGTTTAATATGAAGTAACAAATATTACACAGTTAGTCATGACGTTCATAGGTCACACAATGATATGGTACATGAAGTATCATACAACCACATTGGCATGATAGTCAAGAAATTTGGCAAATATTGGAGAAGCTTTGTTAAAGGAATTTTGGAAGTTGAAATTTGAGTCACAATATATCATAGAGCTGAAGGAAATTAAGCAAGTACATAATGAGACAGTTTAGGAGTACAATAAAATATTTAAATAGGTGATGGGTAGATTAATATTCCAGATTCCTGATGAACAACATTGATAATGGTTTATTTTAGGTTTGTTTCCACACATTCATTGTCTGTTAACATAACATAAGGTCACGTCACAGTGAGAAGCATTAGAAATTGCAATGAAGTTAGATTCATCTCTTATAGGAGATTGAACAAGAATGGCACAAGTTCAGTCCTAGCTGGATGCACTCAGGATTCAATTTTCTAAAATAATGAAGAAAAAGGAAAAGTGTGAACAAGTTTGGTTTATTACGTATAAGACAGAAGGCCATCATAAGGAAGAATACCCAATGTTTTCCCTCTATATGGCTACAAGAGCACCGAACCCATTAGAAGGAGGAGTAGGATATTGTGAAATATGTAAGACATGGGGACATAATCTGATTACTTGTCAATTATTTTAGAAGTACCATAGTACGCCAGGGAATTTGTTTTGTAATTTTTTCAAGTCTATAGGACATGATGAGAAATATTGTCACACATTCGACTTAATGAGAGAGAACACTTCAGATGTGTACATAATCCAAGAAGAAAATGTCATAGTATATGAGGGTTTCCACATTACAATACTCCAAGAGGCCTTAAAAAAGGTGGGTGAGGAGGATTTGGTCGAGGAGGAAGAGGACCGATCATTTGTTATAAATATAATCAACCTTGACATCTAGCGAGAGATTTCTCGAATCCTTGCACGACATGCACGTATTGTAGTTAATTGGACCATGCGAAAAAATACTGTCCTCAACTGATATCGAAATTTTAGGAAAGGGAATCGAAACCAGAACTAGAATTATAATATACAGATGATAGAAACCGAGGAGCGTGATGATAAACTCAAAGTAGTAGCTATTACATACAGAGAAATGAGAACTGGATTAGATGGGATGAAAAAAGTAAAGGGGGTTGAGGAATGGATAAGGAAAGCAGTTGAGCCTATGCCAACATTTAATCCGCAGCAAGATAAAGAGACATATCAACAAGCAAGGAAGGAGATACTACTAGATAGCATCAACATCAAAAGCATCACTAGTATATGATATGTCATCATTTTATGATCACACAATTCCATAAAGGCCAGTAGAAAAATTAAACACTTTGATATATTTTCTAAAGAGTTGCCTAGAGTTGATGCAAGAAAAAACAACGTTAAATGCACTACACAGGATGATCAATCAATACACCCTAGACAAAGAAATATCTATGACACTGAGAGTAGTGAACCGAGTGTTGTGAAAGAAGAGGAAAAACAAAGAATTTAGATAAAGTGTGCAGATAGGAGAGTATGACATGGATAATGTCATCCTGGACTTAGGATTGGATGTAAATTTTCTTCCAAAACAAACGTGGGAAATGATGGGGAAACAAAATTTAATTTGGTTGTTTGTTTAGTTGAGGTTGGATAACCATCATAAAATCATATCGATCAGGAGATTGGTAGGAGTATCTGTGAATATAGATGGAGTGCGCAATGTAGCAAACTTTGAAGTCATTGAGATCATGGACAATATTCATCCATATCCACAATTGCTCGAACTAGATTGGGTGTTCGATAACCAGATTATTATTAACTTGAAGAAGAGATAAATTATTTTTGAAAGAGGAGGCTTAAAGTTCATTGCACAATTAGACCGTACAGAAGAAAGAAGTTAGGTGGAACCTACGAGAAAATAAATTGATAACTTGTATAACATGACCATGCACATGGATCACTACGTCAATCCCACTATAGATGGTGTGCTTAGTTGGAGAAGCATTAGCTCCTGTGCATCAGATTCAAAAGAAGGACTTGAACATTGGAAGCGCTGGTTGCACGAAGTATCAACCAAAAGATGTGATCGCGTTACTTTCACTTTGCATTGGATCAGAATAGAGGTACATGATACAACAATGTTTGATGGATTAACTGCCATAAGTTATTTTGTAAAATAATTTGAGTTGCAGATACCTAAATAGTAGAGACTGTTGGCATTAGATGTTGCACTAAGAGCAAGAACAAGGAGATGGTGGGAAACACACAAGGAAGGAATGGGATATTGGTAGCACTGTAAAAGGATGATGCAGATTATATTTGGAAAAAAAGAAATTATGCACATGTATACAAGGATGAGAAGTCTAACGAATCATGTTGCACAATGTATGAAAAATTGGATACAAGTACCAAAGCATGAATGGATGCACAAGTTCATGCATACACTTGAAACGGTTCCCAAGAATTGGTATCTAGAACTAGAAGGGCATAGAGGGACAACGGATGGGGAAGATCTCACCCAAAATTTTAAGGTAACTTTTAGTTTTGAAGATGAGTCACCCTTAGTAGATGCATCTCTGTAAGTCATTAGAAGTAATATTTTTATGGAAGAAGATCAGATAGAAATATTACCTACGTGTAGTGTGCACAAAGAATGTATGACAATCCATGAATTACTATAATGTTACTGGAGAATATCAAGAGGAAGAAGACCCAAAAAATGTGCAAGTACTAGACACTGAAGGGGAGCATGATGTAGTAGGTCGAGAACTTGAATTTGATGCGTATGTGAATCCATTAAGAGTTAACAAAGTGCATATTGTCATGAAAGAGAAACCAAATTTCATGAATATTGGTGATTATTGGAACGATGAATATGATGATATGCACCTGCTGTGATTTCTAGAGAAGTTGTCGCAAGAAGTTAAGATTAGTAGGTAAAAAGTGAAAATTGGGAAAACGTTGCACAAGAAAAAGAAGCAAGCAATAGAGCACAGAATCGAAGGAAGTAAGTTTTCATAGAGAAAAAATATTATTTAGAAAGGAAAGATCGCACAGAGGGAAGAGATAGCGCAATGAGAAGAGATCGTGCAGATGAAAACTAAGAGTATTTAATACAATCCATGATGAGACGTGCAATAAATAGCTACCATTACAATGAAGTAGTGGTGTCGCGTAACAATAAATGTAGATCAGCCAGAAGATTTTGATAGGTTACAGAATTGAACGTATAATTTGTCGAAGATATAGAGTTAATGCAACATTAAGGAAGGTAATGAATGAAAATGACTCATGGATTAGATGGAAAGTTTAGGTGTGAAGGAAAGTTAACAGATGGTTATGAAGTATAAAAGAACGCAAAGGGTCAACAAGGGAAGGTTATTTCCAGTTAGAATTTGGATAGAGAGCCAATTTGTAGAGTAGAGTTGCAGAGCCGAGCTACATAGCCAAATTTTTAGAGTCGCCTTACAAATCCCAGTTGGACATAGAGACCAGTCATAGAGGAAGATGGAACCACCTAATGCAGTAGCTACAAATTCAATACTGAAGAAATAACACAATCAACCAATTATGACACTTGTAGTTGAAGAGATGACAAAGGCATCCTCATCATCATCAAGATTCCCAAAAGATTATATACCACCAAGAAATCCATTTGCAAAATAGGTCAATTTACAGAAGGACACAAAGTACCCGCTCGTGGAGCCACCGATTCCAGAAGAAGTGATCATAGAAGGGGACATGTTAGGTTTGATACCCGCATTAAAGGATTTCGACCATGACATCACAAATGAGAACAAGTTTCCATATTTAGTGCCCAATAAGTTTTTGAGTAAGTACATTAGTTTCGAGACTCAAATGATAGTCATAGAACCACATGTGTGGTATATGGGGTTTCAAAAGGTAATAATTTTGAACCTCTTTAACATACCTCACTTTGGAAGGAGCGAAGAGATTAATGCTTGTGTGAAAATGCTATTGTTTTTTGTGCATGGGTGATACATGTGGCTTGATAGGCCAATTTCCATTGATACATATTTGATCATATGTATTACCGGTCTTTAATTGCAGGGGGAGGACCCTTCTTTGTTTCTTTTCAAAAAAAAGAATTAGAAGTCTCTAGCTGAGAGCATGAAGGAGAAGTTCCATACATTTAATGCACAACATGGATTGGATGTCACAAGCATATGTGACCTGGCAGTAATGTTTGTGATGCAAGCCTTAGCTTGTAAGTTGTTAAGAAAGTGCAGAAAATATCAAGTCCCAACAACAGTGATAGAAGCAATAGAAAGATGCATCAAGGGCATCCAAATGAACTAGGCGACGTTTTTATTAAACCAAATTTTGATCGATTGTGAGGAAGTGCACGATAAGGGGACTGAGTTCCATTATGCCTGTTTACTAATTGTAATATCACTATTAGCTTTGAGAGAGCCATATTTAAGAAAATCCATGATGAGACGTGCAATAAATAGCTACCATTACAATGAAGTAGTGGCATCGCGTAACAATAAATGTAGATCAGCCATAAGATTTTGATAGGTTACAGAATTGAACGTATAATTTGTCGAAGATACAGAGTTAATGTAACATTAAGGAAGGTAATGAATTCAAATAACTCATGGATTATATGGAAAGTTTAGGTGTGAAGGAAAGTTAACAGATGGTTATGAAGTATAAAAGAACACAAAGGGTCAACAAGGGAAGGTTATTTCCAGTTAGAATTTGGATAGAGAGCCAATTTGTAGAGTAGAGTTGCAGAGCCGAGCTACATAGCCAAATTTTTAGAGTCGACTTACAAATCCCAGTTGGACATAGAGACCAGTCACAGAGGAATATGGAACCACCTAATGCAGTAGCTACAAATTCAATACTGAAGAAATAATACAATCAACCAATTATGACACTTGTAGTTGAAGAGATGACAAAGGCATCCTCATCATCATCAAGATTCCCCAAAGATTATATACCACCAAGAAATCCATCTGCAAAATAGGTCAATTTACAGAAGGACACAAAGTACCCGCTCGTGGAGCCACCGATTCCAGAAGAAGTGATCATAGAAGGGGACATGTTAGGTTTGATACCCGCATTAAAGGATTTCGACCATGACATCACAAATGAGAACAAGTTTCCATATTTAGTGCCCAATAAGTTTTTGAGTAAGTACATTAGTTTCGAGACTCAAATGATAGTCATAGAACCACATGTGTGGTATATGGGGTTTCAAAAGGTAATAATTTTGAACCTCTTTAACATACCTCACTTTGGAAGGAGCGAAGAGATTAATGCTTGTGTGAAAATGCTATTGTTTTTTGTGCATGGGTGATACATGTGGCTTGATAGGCCAATTTCCATTGATACATATTTGATCATATGTATTACCGGTCTTTAATTGCAGGGGGAGGACCCTTCTTTGTTTCTTTTCAAAAAAAAGAATTAGAAGGCTCTAGCTGAGAGCATGAAGGAGATGTTCCATACATTTAATGCACAACATGGATTGGATGTCACAAGCATATGTGACCTGGCAGTAATGTTTGTGATGCAAGCCTTAGCTTGTAAGTTGTTAAGAAAGTGCAGAAAAGATCAAGTCCCAACAACAGTGATAGAAGCAATAGAAAGATGCATCAAGCGCGTCCAAATGAACTAGGCAACGTTTTTATTAAACCAATTTTTGATCGATTGTGAGGAAGTGCAGGATAAGGGGACTGAGTTCCATTATGCCTGTTTACTAATTGTAATAGCACTATTAGCTTTGAGAGAGCCATATAGAACACAATTTTTGGGAGTCAGGGAGAATCCTTGTCTAGCCATGTAGTATCAAAACCTATGGTATAATACACACAAGGTGCGACATATGGATAGAAATATTGCATTTTATATTTACAAGGAAAATATTGGGGACAACATCAAGAAGACACTATGCATACCATCACTAGTGGTCGAGGCATATAAGGTAGTGGTGCACTTTAAGTTGGGGCATCACCACATATATGTAGAAGAAAAGAATGACTCATATCATTAATGGTTTCTAACACAATATAGGTTGACTAAAGAGGAGATGGGCTATATTATGTTCGATTGGGACGATGAGTGGAAGACTCTACTAGTATAAAAAGGGCATATTATCCCCATTTTGTGGGATAACTAAGTAGATGATGTCTCGAGGCCCTTAGCTTAGATATATGGAGTGTCGAGAGACCACATGACTAGAATTTTCCACTTGTACATATGGAAGCTCAATCTATCACCACAATTTGGATCCATTTCCAGTGCATCCACCACACCCGCTATCTTCTAGAAGGCACATGGGTCTTTCTCCATGCAATACAAGTCAGGTATTATGGTAGGTAATCACCCTAATATTTGAGGCATTTAATCATGTTGTATTGAAGTTTCTTTTGATCATAGAAATCCTATTTGGACATTATGATTTCCACCTTGTTTCACCTTGGTGAGTGTCAATGATTTCCTAGTAAGTGGCCAAATTTTTGGAAGGGGTGAAACTCGAAATCCCTTGAGGGGTCATCGTACTGTTCCTGACCATACTTATCAATTTCCTCTCATTCCATTCCCATCACATTTCCATATTATAGGCCCTTTGAATTAGGTCACCAAGAAGGGAATATACCTCATTTTATGGGAAGAAGGGGCTAAAGGCCCAGGGGGATGGTGGCTGGAAAAAGTTAAAAGCCTAAAATATAAACCTTCTATATGCTCACCCATTCAGGTCTTGAGAATGATTAAATTATTCTCTTAAAAGAATTGAAGGCCTAAAAAATATCAAACATATAATAAATATCCCACTTAATTGAAAGAATATCACTAGTGTGTTACAATGCTTTGATGTTACCCCTATGGCGCTTTGTGGACCTCTTATTTCAAGTGACACTGTGTCACTGTCCCCAAAGTTAATTGATTCCCTATTTGGAGTGCACACATGTTTGTATCATTAATTAGATGATGTCTTGAGGCCCTCAAGTTACATATATGGAGTGTCGAGAGACCACATGCCTAGTAGTGTTCACTTGCACATATGGAAGCCCGATCTATCATCACAGTTTGGATCCATCGTCAACATGTCCACCACACCAACTAGATTGTGGAAGGCACATGGTTCTTTCTCCATGTGGTACAATTCAGGTATTGTGGTAGGTAATCACCCTAATATTTGAGGCATTTAAGTATTTTTTATTCAAGTTTCTTTTGATCATAGAATGCATGTTTGGAAATTATGATTTTGAATCTATTTCACCTTGGTGAGTGTCATCAATTTCCTAGTAAGTGAAAAAATTTTGGGGAAGTGTTGGAGTTACTTCACACACACCTAGGATTTCTTTTTCCTAAGATTTTTATTTTTTCATTAGTCATAATTAGTCATTATCCAGTCTCCTATATTTTAGGAGAGAATATTCCACCTGGAGAATATTCTCTTTCAGTTCACACTTTAGTTTGACTAGTTGAGTTGAGTTTAGATGTTGCAATGGGATCATCACCATGCAACATTGGGATCATCACCATGCTAATTTGACCTTTCTTTGGTATCATCACCAAAGTGGCTCATTATCCTTGATTCCTTGAGTTAACTCCTCACTACTTTTTTTTCCAGTCAGTTAACTGAAGACTAGTTGACTAGTTAACTCAACTAGGTGGCAGTTCACTCTCGTAACTTCCTGAGAGACTATAATAGGTGGCAGTTCACTCCTGTAATTTCTAGTGTGTGTCCAGATCACTCTATACCACCACTATGTCGACTTGGTTCACCTCAATTCGAACTCATTGAGTTATACCGAGTATATCATGTGTAAATTATTCATTATTCACAACGATTAATGAGAATTCTTTCCATTTTTTCTCTCCTTCTTCTTATTTTTCCAATTCTCTCTGCAAATGTGTGTATCATTGTTTAGATAGATCTATTTTTTTAAATTTCAACACATTTAGATGGTATCAGTGCTGACGGACTGCTAAGAAAAAGCTACACCAAAATTTTTTGCAGGTATAAAAGATTGAAGACAGTGGAAAGATGGAATTCCAAAAAGAATTCATTCTTACACCTTACAACTATTTTGAATGGAAGGATAAAATAGCCATACATATCCGATCTAGAGGGTTGGATAGGTTAACCATGAATATAGATACAAAACCAACATCATCCATAGAAAAATCCAAGTACCTAAATCGCATGGACGAGGCACTCAAAACAATTTGCAATCTTATTTCTCCCGATCTCCTTTTTCACATATCTTCTTGTAAGACTCCCAATGAAGCCTGGAAAATATTGGAAGGGCTCTTTGGAAAACAGGATGAGATGAGGGGACACATGCTGGAGGTGGATCTGCTCACATTGGATCTAAAAAGATTCGACAATATCCAAGATTTCATTACAAAATTCAAGGATTCACTGTCACAACTCAAAGCTTGCGGGGTTGATAAATCGGCGGAGGAGAAAAAAATGGTTCTCACTATTCTCTCCAAGACTGGACCTGAATTCTTTGTATTTGTATCCACATTCCATACTATCAGATTCGCCTCTGGAGCCACCTGAAAGATGCCTTCTCTTGAGGACTTTATCGAATCCCTGACACAAGAGCAAACCAAGCTCATCAACATGGGCACAATCAAAGGCCCAAGGGTGCATGCACTCACTATGCATGATGTAAGCCAAAAATATCACAAATATAAAGATAAAGATAAGAAAAAATCTCATGCACATACGAAGAAGGAAGGCTATAGAAAACCCTTCACCGATGCCTCCGGATCCAAAGGAGAAAAGGGAAGAAAAGGAGAGAAATGCACATACTGTCACAAAGGATTCCATTTAGAATTTGCATGCATGCAAAAAAAAATAGATCTAATGTATCAAATACTTCATAAAAACAACCTTGGAGATTGCATCCCCGAGGGTGCAAAGAAGAAGAATCCAGAAGATCCAAATTCCAAGAAAGGCAATTCTAGCCATGCCTTGATTGCAATCAACTCCTCTCCTGATGATTGGATCGTAGATTCAGGAGCATCACATCACATGGATTCCTTAGAAGAAGTCTATTCTTCTTTGGATGCATGCAAAGTTCCTCCTATTCTGATGGGGGACAACTCTTCTATCGAAGTCACCAGCAAAGGAAGGATTGAACTCACCAACGAAAGCTTTGAGAACGTGCTGCATGTTCCCAAGATTTCTGTCAACCTTCTCTCCGTGTATCAGATGACGAATTCTGGCAATGGAAATTTGTATTCACACCAAATTCCATGGACGTATATTACATGCAAACCAACTCCAAGGTTGCTACAGGTGAGGTAAATCATCAGTCTAGATTGTATGCATTTTCTGAATTCATTGAACCTGATTCTTCTTTACTACTTACTCATGTTGATGAAAGTAGTAAGATATGGAACGAAAGGTTTGGACATTTGAATTTCATATACATGCAACAGATTAGCAAGAACATATTATTTGATGGTCTACTAGACATCCATTTCTCCAAGGGAGTATGTGAGGGATGTGTTCTCGGAAAACACCCTTAAGAAAAATTCGTCGAAGGAAAGTTTCAACGAGCTTCTGCACCTTTAGATCTGATCCATAGTGACCTCATGGGTCCTTTTCCTCATCCATCGATCAACAAAGTGAGGTTTGTTCTCATTTTTGTTGACGATTTCTCACGTTTTACTTGGATCTACTTTCTCAGGTAAAAATCTAAGGTCTTTCAACACCTCAAAGATTTCAAAGCTTTGGTTGAGACACAGTCTGGAAAGAAGATCAAAGTTCTCTAAACTGATAATGGGGGAGAGTATGTGAATCATGAGATTCATAATATTTTCCATGAGGTAGGGATTCAGTTGCAGCATACACTTCCCTACACTCCACAACAAAACGGAGTTGCCGATCAGAAAAACAGATCTCTAAAAGAGATGGCATCTTGCATGTTGCATGCAAAGTCACTATCACATCGACTATGGGCCGAAGCACTTAAATATGCAACATACATACAAAACATATCTTTGCATAGATCTGTCAAGGATAAGACCCCCTACGAGGCTTGGAGTAGCCTCAAACCAGAAGTGGCCCACTTTCTCATTTTTGGTTCACGTGCATGGGCCGAGATTCTCTCTGAAAAGAGGAAGGCACTTGATCCATAGAGCATTGAGTGAATTTTTGTTGGATACCCCGATGGTGTGAAGGGATATCATCTTATTGATCTTTCCTCAGACCAACTCATCATTGAGTGTAGTGTCCAATTCAAGGAAAGTGTCTCACATGTACCTCAACAGCCGCATGCAGACACCTTCACTCTTCCACATGTTCGAGATGATGAGCATGAACATGTAGACTCTTCTTCAGATGAGAGTTATGATTCAGAGGAATCAAATGATTCAGATTTAGATTCAGTATATTCAAATGTAGAGTCAGAGCATCCATATGCAGTTGCAGAGCCAGAGCAGAGGTCCAAGTGGGCACAGACTACTCTTTAGGATGTAGGGGATCTTGTTGGTGATCCAACCGATACTAGGAGGACTCAATATGATTTCGAGGAGCCTCATATTGCACTCATTGCCACTGAACCATTGCCTTCCAGGTATCTTTTCTTGGTTATGTCTTCATATCCATAGTTTTATGGCAAGGCTGTTGGAAATCACTTTTGGGAATCCGCCATGCAGGAGGAGTACAACTCCCTCCTCGATAACCAGATTTGGGATTTGGTTCCCCTTCCTTCTGGGAGGAAACTTGTTAGATGCATATGGGTCTATAGGACCAAGAGTGTAGTGGATGGAAAGATCAGCAGATACAAAGCTAGGCTTGTCGCCAAAGGCTTTCAACAGGTTCATGGTATTGACTATGATGAGACCTTCTCTCCAGTAGTGAATATGGATTCCATACTATTGGCACTTTCCACTGCGACAACCAAGGGATGGGAAGTCCATCAGATGGACATGAAGAATGCCTTTCTTCACGCTGATCTCTCTGAGGAGATCTACAAGGAGCATCCCCAGGGATTTATGTAGGACTCATCTTTGGTCTGTTGATTGAAGAAGTCATTTTATGGCCTCAAGTAGGCTCTGAGGGCATAGTATGCCAATATGGACTCCTACCTGTTGTCACAGAACTTTGTACATTGAAAATCAATCCCGAATGTATACATGCTCAAGACGGATAATTCACTTCTACTTTTAGTTCTATATGTTGATTATTTGTCAATCACCGGTTGCTCGAATTCAACAATAGATGCAGTCAAGACGATTCTTCATGACAGGTTTTTGATGAATGACATGGGTCCGCTACACTTCTTCCTTGGACTTGAGATCAATTAGGATGCATCAGGCATCAAACTATCTCAAGCCAAGTATGCACGAGATGTCCTTGAAAGATTTCACATGACAAATTGCAAGTCTACTCCAACTCCTTTCCTATCAGGAGTCAAACTTGAGGATGGAAGGGAGACTCCACTAGTTGACAACACACTATATAGACAACTAGTGGGGAGATTGTTGTATCTCACACACTCCAGACCAGACCTCTCATATGCATTTGGCGTAGTTTCCAGGTTCATGCAGGAGCCGCATGAGCTACATTGGAAAGATGCAAAGCATATCCTTCGATACGTATAGGGCACCGTCACCTTTGGGATTCATTATGCAGTAGACTCTACATTAGATCTCATTGGTTTTACTGATTCTGACTGGGTTGACGATAGCATTGATCGCAAGTCCACATCTGGTTACTCACTCAGTCTTGGGTCCAGGCCTATTTTTTGGTTGAGAAAGAAGCAAGTTGTCATTTCTCTATCTTCAACCGAGGTAGAGTATAGAGGGTTAGTTAACATAACCATTCAGGCTATGTGGCTACAACATTTTCTCATTGAGTTGGGCATTCAGTTTCATTGACCGATCATCATCTAGTGTGACAACCAGAGAACTCTGAAGTTCTGCAGAGATCCAGTTCAGAGGTAGTGGATGAATCAGATCAATATCCACATGCACTACATCCGAGACTTAGTACATGAGGGGATCATCGAATTATAGTTCTATCCTTCAACAGAATGGACGACATACATTTTCACCAAGACCTTCACTGAGAAAAAATTCCATTCTCTGCGAGGTCATCTTGGAGTGAATGACACAATTTCCTAGCAACTGTAGTTCTTCTTTTTTTTTACATACATTGTGCCTTGAGGGGGGTTTTTTCCCATGAGGTTTTCCCTCTTTCCTCACTTTATTTTGAGTGTATCTTTTGTACTTGGGTACCTAACATGGCCTCATTGCTGGGACCCAATCTTTATTTTCACCATAGTGATGTTCTAGGGGGGTGTTGGAGTTACTTTACACACACCTAGAATTTATTTTTCCTAAGGTTTTTATTTTTCCATTAGTCATAATTAGTCATTATCCAGTCTCCTATATTTTAGGAGAGAATATTCCACCTGGAGAATATTCTCTTTCAGTTCACACTTCAGTTTGACTAGTTGAGTTGAGTTTAGATGTTGCAATGGGATCATCACCATGCAACATTGGGATCATCACCATGCTAATTCGACCTTGCCTTGGTGTCATCACCAAAGTGGCTCATTATCCTTGATTCCTTGAGTTAACTCCTCACTACTTTTTTTTTAGTCAGTTAACTCAAGACTAGTTGACTAGTTAACTCAACTAGGTGGCAGTTCACTCACGTAACTGCCTGAGAGACTAGAATATGTGGCAGTTCACTCTTGTAACTGCTGGTGTGTGTCTAGATCACTCTAGACCACCACTATGGTGACTTGGTTCACCTCAAGTCGAACTCATTGAGTTATATAGAGTATATCATGTGTAAATTATTCATTATTCACAACGGTTAATGAGAATTCTTTCCATTTTTTCTCTCCTTCTTCTTATTTTTCCAATTCTCTCTACAAATGTGTGTATCATTGTTTAGATAGATCTATTTTGTGTAGGTTCAACACATTTACAGGGTGCATTTGGGGATCCCTTGAGGGTTCATTGTACCGTTCTCGACCATACTTATCACTTTCCTCTCATTGCATTCCCATCACATTTCCCTCTTCTAGGCCCTTTGACTTTGGTGACCCAATAAGGGCATGTACGTTATTTCATGGGAAGAAGGGTATGAAGGCCTAGGGGAATGGTGATAGGAAAAAGATAAAATCCTAAAATATAAACCTTCTAGATGCTATCCTAGAGGGGTCTTGAGAACAATGAACTGCTTCTCTTAAAATATTTGAAGTCCTGCAAAAGATAAAACATATAATAAATATATCGCTTGAATGAAAGACTAACATTAGTGTGTTACAATGCTTTGATGGTTACCCCTATGGAACTTTGTGGACCTATTGTTTCAAGTGAAACTGTGTTAGTTCCCCCCAAGTTAATCGATTCACTATTGGGAGTGCACACATGTTTGGATCACTAATTAATTAATAAATGGCAATAAATGGGGTTGGATAAAAGGTTGCATTGAAGAAGAAGGTGCATCACACCCCCTACAAAGGAACCCATAGATGAGATAATACGAGCCCTTGTATGTCATGAAACTCATTGAACTATGAATTCTAAACCCCTATCCACCTCATCATCCACTACATGAATTTGAAGGGGCATCCTTGGGAACATCCTCTACTTGAGGGTTTTGGTCTACCCAATAGGACTTTTATGACACCCCTCCCAAACCTAAACTTGGTCAATTGTATAGGGTCTTTGAGCACCTGTTTAATTTGATGAGGTGATGAATATGTTTAGGTTCCTTTTTATTAGATGTGGTTTTCACTTTCCATGATATTTTGACTTGATATCCTTGGAGGGCATACCTGTTTGTTTTTCAAGACCTTGTTTGGTGGACAGTTTTGGAGGAATAAGCCTAATTGGCATCCATGGGGCTTGAAGCCCATTGTTTGGATGTCAAGGGCCTATATTTCGGATCGTGGTGAATTTCCTTTGGAGGCCTATAACACACCTTGAAGGACCCTGCCTAGCCCTCACATGCCAAACAAATTTCCTCGGAGGGGAAAAATGTCACTCTTTGGGGATTGATGTCACCTAGGGCTAGGGTTGGTGGTGATGGAGTTATTTTTCATTGACAATTGGAATCATTTGATGGAGAGAGGATGTTGAATTGTGGAAAAAGGCTATAGCGCATGAGGATAAGGCCTTTGGAGTCCAAAATTTCCATCCCCAACTCCAACGATTTTCTAAATATGCCAAAAACATTGCCCTAAAGGGGTGATGTCATCTTATTTTAGGGTTTCTAATGTGAAAAAGTGTAAATTAAATATTATTATTTGGTTTAAGGGGTAAGATAATGGTTGCTGGCCCTTATCTTATGTTTTACCCTAACCAAGTGGAAAAACTATGTTTTAATCATTTTGTATAAATAGTTATCATGTGAATCTCATTTCATAACATAACTCTCCCATTGTGAGAAGTATTTGGCTGAAATTTGCACCCTCCTTGGGAAACCTCTTCTCTCTTGTGCTCTTGTCTTGGTTTCTTGTTGCTATTGGTGGAAGAAGTAGTGTGCTACCTCTCTTGGAGTTTTTCTTTACCATTTATGGTGGATTTATCTTGGTTAGAAGTGTAAATGTGTTGACCTTCACATAATAGATCTAGATAAACAATGATACACACATTTGCAGAGAGAATTGGAAAAAGAATAAGAAGGAGAGAAAGAATGGAAAGAATTCTCATTAACCATTGTGAATAATGAATAATTTACACATGATATACTCTGTATAACTCAATGAGTTCGACTTGAGGTGAACCAAGTCACCACAGTGGTGGTCTAGAGTGATGTGGACACACACCAGCAGTTATGGGAGTGAACTGCCACCTATTCTAGTCTCTCAGGCAATTGCGGGAGTGAACTGCCACCTAGTTGAGTTAACTAGTCAACTAGTCTTAAGTTAACTGACTGAACATAAAGTAGTGAGGATTTAACGCAAGGAATCAAGGCTAATGCGCCACTCTAGTGATGATACCAAGGCAAGTTCGAATTATCATGGTGATGATCCCAATGTTGCATGGTGATGATCCCAATGTAACATCTAAACTCAACTCAACTAGTCAAACTGAAGTGTGAACTGACAGAGAATATTCTCCAGGTGGAATATTCTCTCCTAAAATATAGGAGACTGGATAATGACTAATTATGACTAATAAACAAATAAAAACCTTAGGAAAAAGAAATCCTAGGTGTGTGTGAGGTAAATCCAACACCCCCCCTGAACATCACTATGGCGAAAATAAAGATTGGTTCCCAACAATGAGGCCATGTTTGGTACCCAAGTACAAAAGATACACTGCAAATAAAGTGAGGAAAGATGGAATTCCAAAAAGAATTCATTCTTACACCTTACAACTATTTTGCAGGGAAGGATAAAATAGCCATACATCTCCGATCCAAAGGGTTTTATAGGTTAACCATGAATACAGATACAGATCCAACATCAGCCATAAAAAAATCCAAGTACTTAAATTGCATGGATGAGGCACTCGGAACAATTTGCAGTCTTATTTCTCCCGATCTCCTTTTTCATATACCTTCCTGTAAGACTCCCAATTAAGCTTGGACCATATTGGAAGGGCTCTTTGGAAAATATGATGAGATGAGGGGACACATGTTGGAGGTGGAGTTGCTCACATTAGATCCAAAAAGCTTCAAGAATATCCAAGATTTCTTTACAAAATTCAAGGATTTACTGTCGCAACTCAAAGCTTGTGGGGTTGATAAATCGAAGGAGGAGAAACAAATGGTTCTCACCATTCTCTCCAAGATTGGTCCTGAATTCTCTGTATTCATATCCATGTTCCATACTATCAGATTTTCTTCCAGAGACATATGGAAGATGCCTTCTCTTGAGGACTTTATCGAATCCTTGACACAAGAGCAAACCAAGCTCATCAACATGGGTGCAACTAAATGCCCAAGGGCACATGCACTCACTGTGCATGATGGCAGCCACAAATATCAGAAATCTAAATATAAAGATCAGTGGAAAGATCATGCACATACAAAGAATGAAGGGTACACAAAACCCTTCACCGATGCCTCTGGATACAAAGGAGAAAAGGGAAGAAAAGGAGAGAAATGCACATACTATCACAAAGGATTCCATTCAGAATCTGCATGCATGTAAAAAAAAATATATCTGATGTATTAGATACTTCAGCAAAACTACCTTGGAGATCACATCCCCGAGGGTGCAAAGAAGAAGATGCCAGAAGATCTGAATTCCAAGAAAGGTAATTCTAGCCATGCCTTGATTGCAATCAACTCCTCTCCCGATGCTTGGAACGTAGATTCAGGAAAATCACCTCACATGGATTCCTCAGAAGTAGTCTATTCTTATTTGGATGCATGCAAAGGTCCTCCTATTCGGATGGGGGACAACTCTTCTGTCGAAGTCACCGGCAAAGGTGTTAGAAAAACAGGACCGCGGAGCAATAAAATAAAACAAATGCAGAAAAAAAACACAGAAGACACACAATACAAGAGAGACACAGATTTACGTGGTTCACCCAGTGTGGGCTACGTCCACCAGAGAAATTGCCAGGCACTTCCTTTATTATTATCCAGCAAAATGAAGGGATACAACCTATAGCAAAACCCGCTATAACTTCCTCTTCTTTCTCTCACAGTCTCCTCTCTTAGAATACAATATTCACCCTCTACAATAGCGGCAATACATTTCCCTCATAAAAGAGGGTTTCCTTCGAGGAAAAAAACCCTAACATAATCTCTACCGTTAGATCTGCGACCTTATAATGAACGGTCCATATTTACAATGAAATTACAATATACTTTTACAAGGCAATTTTTGCTTCGGGGGCTTCGCCCCTGAACCCCTGCTAGGGGCCCTGATCAAGGGATCAAATTTTGCTCAATTTTCAAAGTGCTTGGAATGCGATGAAAACAGTTCCATTTCATCTGTCTCGTCTTCCTGATTCCAACGGTATATTTACTTTCGCAAACGGAGTCTGTATGAAGGAGTTATCGCGATCTGTCCGCCAAGCCAAACAGGAAAAAATTTGGGATGTTGACTGTACCTATCCGTACAGTATGTACGGACACGTGGCAGGGCCGTACCATCATGATGACATGGCAAGTGGAAGACATGGCACATTTTTATTTGTTGGTGGTTGTCCAATCGAGTGTTGACATGTGTCATAAGTGGTTAATAAGGTGTGGACACGTGGCCCAATTCATGGGCACCACGTGTCCCTATATGGCTGGTTTATATGGTTATGTTTATGTAAAATGATATGGAGGTTGTGGGGTTCGACCCCCGGACCTCCTCCAACACCAACGATTTCATAACACTCCGATAACCAACGTTCCCGCCTTTGTTCCTTGTTAACTATGCCATCAAACATTTATTTAACATTGATTTTTGTGTTATATGGAAAAGGGCGCGGGCTGGGGCTTAAGCCCCGACCCATGGTTTTATTGTAATACATATGACCGTATATGTTTTATGGCTTTGATTGTTGGCACGCGTGCATTGCAATACATTGCAATATTACATTGCATATATATGTATTCAATAGTTGCAAACTATATTAAAAAAATGCACGCGGGGTTTGGGAACTTTAACCTTTGGTTAATGCATGTGTATAACCCGTGGTTTGATCGATGTATTAACCGCGTGCGGGAGTTATATGGTTTTCAAACGGATTAACCACTTTTCTGCCTAGCTTTTGGTCCTATGGCCATGCACCCAAGTGCCGAGGCGGTTAGGAGCTGGAGGCGCCCTAACCATCCTATAGTTTGTACCGGTGCACGGTTGCGTACGGGACTAAGTTTTTCCACTTAAAAGAGAATGTGAGCCAGGTTTGCTGAGGGGGAGTACATTTTGTAGAACCAGAGACAACAAGTGGAAGAAGGAAGCTTCAAGGAGGCATATCTTTCTCATTTTTCGACCGTTTCAGGTGCTGAAAGAGCCCAGACAGGGGTTTTAGGACGCTGGGAAGCCATTGGAGCAGTCGGTTTGTCACTTTGAGAATTGTAAGGCATGTTTTTGAGCAATTTGAGCAATTTAATAATAATGATCCATTGGAAGATGGACCAGGAGATGTATCCCGAAGAGGGGTGAACTCCTTTATCAAGTTGTTGTGTTTATGTGTCGATGTTCAATGTTTATGCTGTTGTCTATGAGTATTTTGCATAAGTAATTCCTTAATTTATGTGTTGCAAATTGATCCTGTTGCTTTAAACACATAACATTTCACTTGCAATAATTATTCAAGTTTTTCAAGTCTTCTTCATTTTTAGATCAAGTTGGTATTAGAGCACTGGTTTTGAAGACTTGATTGTTTGTAAGTTTTGTTTCTGATGCTCACAAGGTTGAAACTCACAAGAGGAGAAGGTCAACTTGTGGAGCCAAGTTCTTATCCGACGAGGAGGAAGCAGTTTCGTTCACCGCAAGTTGCAGAGAGACATTCACCAAGCATGGCACATGCAGAAGATCATAAACGTGTTCCGAATGAAGAAGAAGATCTCAGGCAGACTATCATACAGTTGAGAGATATGATGAAGATCTTGATAGAACGGAACATAATGTCGCAGGGTGAAGGCTCTAATCCTTCAATGCATAAGGGAGGCGGTGGTGACAAGACTCCAGGCGGAAATGGAGGGAATGGTGCTTCTCCACCACCCTCTCCTCCTCCATCATCATCTTCTTCTTCTTCTTCTACAAGTTCGAAGAATCTTCCCCATTCTCCAAAGGGGCATGGTAAAACTCCTTCGTAAATTCCTTCATTAAAGCTTGATATAAAATTTGAGTTGCCAATTTATAATGGAGAAGTTAATGCTGAAAAGTTAGATAACTGGATACGTCAAATTGAAGTCTATTCTAGAATACAAAAGATTCAAGATGATGAAACCAAAATT
>ML801285.1:88437-112494 GCA_009831015.1 Picea engelmannii | reverse complement strand
CATGACAAGCATCGTGTTGATCACAGTTTCGAAGTTGGTGATGAAGTATGGATTTACATCAGCAAGGAGAGGCTTAAAGGAGAAGGTAAAAAGTTGAAACCAATTCGATATGGTCCCTTCAAAATTGTCGGCAAGATTGGTAATAATGTTTTTCGTTTAGATTTGCCTCCTTATATGTAGATGTATGAAGTTGTTAATGTTGAGAATTTGAAGTTGTATGAGCCTCCGTTGATTGATGATCAAGGAGAGCATGTTCAGATTCCTTCCATAGATGTTTTTTCACCAGAGTATCTAATAAAACTGCAGGAAGACACCATACTTGACAAGAGGATGCGAACTTTGAAGCGAGGAAATGTGGAGTATTTGCGAGTTGGTATTAAAGGGATGAATCCAAGAAAGGCCAAGTGGATTGAGGTTGGAAGGGTGAGGGAACTATACCCTCATCTTCACATAGACTGAGATAGTCTTTTGGAGGTCCAAAAGCTTCCCAATGGGGAGGTGTGATCAGGGGATCAAATTTTGCTCAATTTTCAAAGTGCTCAGAATGCGACGAAAATAGTGCCATTGCGTTCGTCTTGTCTTCCTGATTCCGGTGGTATATTTACTTTCACAAATGGAGTCTGTATGAAGGAGTTATCGCGATCTGTCCACCAAGCCAAACAGGCAAAAATTTGGGATGTTGATTGTACCTGTCCGTACAGTCTGTACAGACACATGGCAGGGCCGTACCATCATGATGACATGGCAGGTGGAATACGTGGTGCATTTTTTTTGGTTGGTGGTTGTCCAATCGAGTGTTGACACATGTCATAAGTGGTTAATAAGGTGTGGACACGTGGCCCAATTCATGGGCACCACGTGTCCCTATATGGCTGGTTTATATGGTTATGTTTATGTAAAATGATATGGAGGCCGTGGGGTTAGACCCACGGACCTCCCCCAACACCAACGATTTCATAACACTCCGATAACCAACGTTCCCGCCTTTGTTCCTTGTTAACTATGCCATCAAACATTTATTTAACATTGATTTTTGTGTTATATGGAAAAGGGCGCGGGCCGGGGCTTAAGCCTCGACCCATGGTTTCATTGTAATACATATGACCGTATATGTTTTATGGCCCATATTGTTGGCGCGTGCGCATTGCAATACATTGAAATATTACATTGCATATATATGTATTCAATAGTTGCAAACTATATTAAAAAAATGCGCGCAGGGTTTGGGAACTTTAACCTTTGGTTAATGCATGTGTATAACCCGTGGTTTGACCGGTTTATTAACCACGTGTGGGAGTTATATGGTTTTCAAACAGATTAATCACTTTTCCGCCCAGCTTTTGGTCCTATGGCCATGCGCCCAAGTGCCGAGGGGGTTAGGGGTTGGAGGCGCCCTAACCGTCCTACGGTTTGTACCGGTGCGCGGTTGTGTACGGGACTAAGTTTTTCTGCTTAAAAGAGCATGTGAGCCAGGTTTACTGAGGGGGAGTACATTTTGTAGAACCAGAGACAACAAGTGGAAGAAGGAAGCTTCAAGGAGGCATATCTTTCTCATTTTTCGACCGTTTCAGGTGCTGAAAGAGCCCAGACAAGGGTTTTGGGACGTTGGGAAGCCATTGGAGCAGTCGGTTTGTCACTTTGAGCATTGTAAGGCATGTTTTTGAGCACTTTGAGCAATTTAATAATAATGATCCATTGGAAGCTGGACCAGGAGATGTAGCCCGGAGAGGGGTGAACTCCTTTATCAAGTTGTTGTGTTTATGTGCTGATGTTCAATGTTTATGTTGTTGTCTATGAGTATTTTGCATAAGTAATTCCTTAATTTATGTGTTGCAAATTGATCCTATTTCTTTAAACACATAACATTTCACTTGCAATAATTATTCAAGTTTTTCAAGTCTTCTTCATTTTTAGATCAGGCTCGCTTGCCCCCAGACCCCCCAGCCGGGGGGATAGGCCCCCCGGACCCCGCAGAGGGGGTACCCCCCCTCTGCACTCCCCCACGTGGAAGAGTGTACATACTTCTGGGGTGTAAATACTTCATGGGGTATAAAGACTGCTAAAAGCAAGGACCTCTGCATCAGGAAGATAATCAGGCTCCACAAACAACAAAAGGAAGGATTGAACTCACCAACAAAAGCTTTGAGAATGTGTTGCATGTTCCCAAGATTTTTGTCAACCTTCTCTCTGTGTATCAGATGAAAAATTCCAACACCGGAAAGAAATTCATATTCACACCAAATTCCGTGGACATATACGACATGCAAACCAACTCTAGGGTTGCTACCGGTGAGGTAAATCATTAGTCTAGATTGTATACATTTTCTAAATTCATTGAACCTGATTCTACTTTACTTCTTACTCATGCTGATGAAAGTAGTAAGATATGGGAAAAAAGGTTTGGACATTTGAATTTCAGATACATGCAACAGATTAGCAAGAACATATTAGTTAATGGTCTACCAGACATCCATTTCTCCAAGGGAGTATGTGAGGGATGTGTTCTCGGAAAACACCCTCAAGAGAAATTCGTCAAAGGAAAGTCTCAGCAAGCTTCCACACCTTTAGATATGATCCAGAGTGACCTCATGGGTCATCTCCGCATCCATTGATCAACAAAGAAAGGTTTGTTCTCATTTTTTTTGATGATTTCTCACGTTTTACTTGGATCTACTTTCTCAGGAAAAAATCCAAGGTCTTTCAACACCTCAAAGATTTCAATGATTTGGTTGAGACACAGTCTGGAAAGAAGATCAAAGTCCTCCAAAATGATAATGGGGGAGAGTATGTGAATCATGAGATCCACAATCTTTGGCATGAGGAAGGGATTCAGTTGCAACATACAGTTCCCTACACTCCGCAGCAAAATGGAGTTGTTGAGCAGAAAAATTGATCTCTAAAGGAGATGGGAACTTGCATGTTGCATGCAAAGTCACTACCACAGAGACTATGGGATGAATAACTTAACTGTGCAACATACATCCAAAACAGATCTCCCCATAGATCTTCCAAGGATAAGACCCCCTACGAGGCTTGGATCAGCCTCAAACTGGAAGTGACCCACTTTCACATTTTTGGTTCTCGTACATGGGCCTGCATTCCCTCTGAAAAGAGGAAGGTACTTGATCCACAGAGCACTGAGTACATTTTTGTTGGATACCCTGATGGTGTGAAGGGATATCATCTTATTGATCTTTTCTCAAACCTACTAATCCTTGAATGTAGTGTCCAATTCGAGGAAAGTGTCTCACATGTACCTCAGCAGTCGCATGCAGACACCTTCACTCTTCCACTTGTCCGAGATGATGAGCATGCACATGCTGACTCTTCTTCATATGAGAGTTCTGATTAAGAGGGATTAGATGATTTAGATTTAGAGTTAGTACATTCAGATGCAAAGTCAGAGCATCTAGATGCAGTCACAGAGCCAGAGCAAAGGCCCAAAGGGGCACAAACTACTCTTCAGGATGCAGGGGATCGCGTTGGTGATATAGCCGATACTAGGAGGACTCGATCTGATTTCGAGGAGCCTCCTATCGCACTCACTACCAATGAACCATTGACTTCTAGGCATATTTTCTTGGTTTAGTCTTCAAATCCACAGTCTTATGGCAAGGTTATTCGAAATCCCTTTTGGGAATTCACCATGCAGGAGGAGTACAACTCCCTCCTCGAGAACCAGACTTGGAATCTAGTTCCCCTTCCTTCTGGGAGGAAACTTGTCAGATGCAGATGGGTGTACAGGACCAAGAGCGCAGTGGATGGACAGATTAGTAGATACAAAGCCAGGCTTGTCGCTAAAGTCTTTCAGCAGGTTCATGGTATTGACTATGATGAGACCTTCTCTCCAATAGCGAATATGGATTCCATACGATTGGCACTTTCCATTGCGACAACCAAGGGATGGGAAGTCCATCAGATGGACGTGAAGAATGCATTTCTTCAGGTTGATCTCTCTGAGGATATCTACATGGAGAAGCCCCAGGGATTTATGCAAGACTCATCTTTGGTCTGTCGACTAAAGAAGTCACTTTATGGCTTCAAGTAGGCTCCGAGGGAATGGTATTGCAAGATGGACTCCTACCTATTGTCATAGAACATTGTATGTTGTAAATCAGATGCAAATGTATACATGCTTAGGATGGTTGATTCACTTCTACTTTTAGTTCTGTATGTCGATGATTTGTTGATCACCAGTTGCTCAACTTCAGCGATTCCTACAGTCAAGAGGATTCTTCATGATAGGTTTTTGATGATGGACATGGGTCCACTACAATTATTCCTTGGACTTGAGATCAGTCAGGATGCATTAGGAATCAAACTGTCTCAAGCCAAGTATGCATGAGATCTCCTTGAGAGATTTCACATGATAGACTGCAAGTATACTCCGACTCCTTTCCTATCAGGAGTCAAACTTGAGGATGACAGGGAGACTCCACTGGTTGACAGCACACTGTACAGATATCTAGTGGAGAGCTTGTTGTATCTCACACACTCTAGACCAGACCTCTCATATGCAGTTGGCACAGTTTCCAGGTTCACGCAAGAGTCGCATGAGCTACATTGGAAAGATGCAAAGCGTATCCTTCGATACGTACAAGGAACCATCACCTTTGGGATTCATTATGCAGTAGAATCTACATTAGATCTCATTGGTTTTACTGATTTCAATTGGGTTGGCGATAGGATTGATCGCAATTCCACATCTAGTTACTCACTCGGTCTTCGTTCCAAGCCTATCTATTGGTCGAGAAATAAGCAAGCGTCCATTGCTTTATCTTCAGCTGAGGCAGAGTACAGAGGGGTAGTTAACATAACCATTCAGCCTATGTGGCTACAACATTTTCTCACTGAGTTGGGCATTCAGTTTCATCAGTTGATCGTCATCTGGTGTGACAACCAGAGCACTTTGAAGTTCTGCAAAGATCCCATTCAGAGGCAGCGGATGAAGCACATCGAGATCCACATGCATTGTATCCTAGAATTAGTACATGAGGGGATCATCGTCTTACAGTTCTGTCCTTCAGAAGAATAGATGATAGACATTTTCACCAAGACCTTCACTGAGAAAAAATTTCATTCTCTACGAGGTTGTCTTGGAGTGAAGGATACAGTTTCCTAGCAACTGTAGTTCTTCTTTTTACATACATTGTAACTTGAGGGGGGCTTTTTCCCATGAGGTTTTCCCTCTTTCCTCATTTAATTCAGTGTATCTTTTGTATTTGGGTACCTAACATGGCCTCGTATCCAGGACCCATACTTTATTTTCACCATAGTGATGTTCAGGGGGGGTGTTGGAGTTACTTCACACACACCTAGGATTTATTTATTTTATTTTTTTAGGAATAATATAGGAAAAATAAATCCATGTAATTGGATATTTGAATTCCACTCGGGAAAATATCCAATTTCCCCCCCCTGAACATCACTATGGTGAAAATAAAGAATGGGTCTCGGCTATGAGGCCATGTTAGGTACCCAAATACAAAAGATACACTGAACTAAATGAGGAAAGAGGGAAAAAATTATGGGAACAAACCCCCCCCTCAAATTACAGTGCACAAAATAAAAAGTGAGAAGGAATATAAAACAATTTCTAAGCAACCTTGTCCTTCACTCCAAGAAGATCTCACAACTGTGCAAGTTTGTTCTCGTTGAAGATGTAGATGTCTGCACGGATCTGATGAAGTAGATGAATAATTGATATTTCCACACATATCCACTTTCTCTTCTTGTAATGAACAATATCCAAATAAATTTTGGGTAAAACTTTGAAAACTGTGCGGCTATTTCCGGAAAAACACTGAAATTTTGTTGATTTTGAAACGATCATAACTTCACTTTCTAGAATCCATTTTGGATGATTTTGTTTTTGAAATTGGATATTTTCCCGAGAGGAATTCAAATATCCAATTTTTTTCTACAAATTTGGCTCATAAAATATCAGAATGGAGTCTGATGTGCGCGGCTCTCTTTTTGTCTTATGAGATTCATGCATTGCACATGGAAAAGTGTCTGCATGTGACTCCTGAGATGCATTCCATATATCTTGGACATGAATTTCAGAAAACAAATCTGAAATGGAGTAAACATCATCTTCAATTAATGGAATACAAATTTTTGTAGATACTTGTGTAGAAGGCTCTTCAAACTGAGATGATTTATCTTCCAGTGGCTTTTCTACATTCTCTATATTGTCAACATTTTGCATGCATTCTTCCTTATTCCCAAATAAAACCTCCAATCTACTCCATAAATCATTTGGAGTGAATTCTTGTGAGTCATCATATACTTGATGGAGAATTTTGGGAGAAATAAAATAGAGGATACATCCTATGGCCATATCTTGTCTATTGAGAAAGTCATTTTTCTCATTGATAGAATCAGGCTCTACTTCCATTTCCATAGTTATTTGGTACAAGCCTCTACATCTGAGCATACACAGAATTTTTTTCTTCCATTCCAAATAGTTATGAGGCGTGAGAAGTATTTCTATCGAATGATCCATCTTTTTGTTGTGTTCAATATTTTGTACCTACAAAATTATTTTGGTGTATCTTTTTCTTAGCAGTCCATCGGATCTGATACCATGTAAATGTGTTGACCTACATAGAATAGATCTAGCTAAACAATGATACACACATTTTCAGAGAGAATTGGAAAAAGAAGAAGAAGGAGAGAAAGAATGGAAAGAATTCTCATTAACCCTTGTGAATAATGAATAATTTACACATGATATACTATGTATAACTCAATGAGTTCGAATTGAGGTGAACCAAGTCGCCATAGTGGTGGTCTAGAGTGATCTGGACACGCACCAGAAATTACAGGAGTGAACTGCCACCTATTCTAGTCTCTCAAGCAGTTACGGGAGTGAACTGCCACCTAGTTGAGTTAACTAGTCAACTAGTCTTCAGTTAATTGACTGAACAGAAAGTAGTGAGGAGTTAACTCAAGGAATCAAGGCTAATGCGCCACTTTGGTGATGATACCAAGGCAATGTCAAATTATCATGGTGATGATCCCAATGTTGCATGGTGATGATCCCAATGCAACATCTAAACTCAACTCAACTAGTCAAATTGAAGTGTGAACTGAAAGAGAATATTCTCCAGGTGGAATATTCTCTCCTAAAATATAGGAGCCTAGATAATGACTAATTATGACTAATAAACAAATAAAAACCTTAGGGAAAAGAAATCCTAGGTGTGTGTGAAGTAACTCCAACAAGAAGAGGTTGGTCTTGTCATTTCTTGGACTAGGTAAGAATTTATCTTGTTGATGCTTCATTGTTTGGTTACAATTTTGATTTGATAGATTTATTGGGGAGTATAAGGATTTACAACCCCACCATTATCTATCATTTTTGTCTAGAAGTTATTTTTTGCACAAGGTTTTACTATGAGAGGTAAAAGGGTTTAAACCCTCCTAGTATCTCCTAGTTAGAATTTCCTTTCCTTGGGGGAGTAAGAGGGTTTACACCCCCAAGGAGATAGAATTGGTATCTCTTTATTTACTTGAATCCATAACCCAATAGCTAAAGGAACTAGTATAATTTCATTGGAGAAATAAAATCTTGCATTGTTTAACGTGAAATTTCGTGATTTGGAGGTTGTCTAAATTGGAATCAGTTCTTTGCTCTATGTGCTTGGTTGGGACACTAGGGTGTCATATTTAGCTAAGTGATTCCTTCTATTCTTATAAATTTTCATCTACATCCATTAGGGATGCATAAACCCTAGGACATTTTCATTCATAACTTGCTTTTCAATCGTCAGAAATTGCCAAAAGTTTGCCAAGTTAATCTACGAGGCCTAGCGCAACTTTTGGGTGGACTCTTTGTAAGTTTTGGTGGTTAGATTTACTTCTATAAAAAAATGTTTTCTACATCCATAAGGCTGCAAAATATATATGAAAACACTCTTTATTATATCCTTGTTTCATTTCTAAAGTCTTGTGCTTTCATTCTTGAGTATCACTAGTGTTTATCTAACTTATCTCTTGCATCATTTGTTGGACTTTTAGAAATTGTTTAGCATATTTAAAACTTATTTTCTTGTTGATATACAATGTTGTTAACTTCTTCAATTAGGGAAAACAATCCTAACTTGATTTTACACCTAACATTATACATATATTCTCATCTTTTTCTTGTTTCTCGGGCATGTACAACATTCTTTGCAGGTGTTCTTATCTCTTGGAAACCATTGGCTACCACCAAGATGATTTCCCAAGCCTTTCCACATATTATATCTTGACCTATAGGGGGAATTTCATTCATATCTTCACCTTCTACCTCATTACCCCTAGGGTCACTGGGATCCCCCCCTTGAGGTGATTCTATCATCTCTAAAGTGAGGAGATAATCTACCTAAGGTGACAATGGGTAGGTGTTCTCAAAGTTGTCATCATTTGGTATTTGGTTTGGGATTTTCCCAACCTACAAGTTGTGCGATAAAATGTCCATCATAGAAAAAAAACCCACAAATACATGAGGTCGATGAGGATGAAGAAGAAGTTGACACACATGAAAGAGGAAAGGGCCCATAGGAGACAACCCAAAAAACAAGATTGTGCACAAACAGGTTGCGCAAAGAACCATATATAGGAAGATCCATGACACAATGGACAAAGCGCAAAGCCTTCAAAGAAGTGGCTATCCAAGATTTGATAGAGGAATATTTGGAGAATATATGTGATAAAATGAAGGAATTAACATATGACATGTTTCAACACACAACACAACAACAAGAAGAGATGAAAGGTGCATGCATGAGAAGATGGTTGAGTTGCACCTACTACTAGAAGCAACAAACCTTGTGTCAGGGTAATAAATATAGGAGGAACAAACAACAAGTACTAAAAATACTAGGGAAGCAGGGCCAGTGATCTCTTAGTCATTAAAATTCACAAGTGAATGAAGATTGATCAAGTTAGCAAGAGGGGAGGTAGAGTTCCCAACAATAGAGATACATGAATAGGAACGGGCACTAGGTCACATTGACTTAGTGCTATCACAACTGCCAATAGAAGTATTGCAGGAATTACAGATGAGCATGATGCAAGAGATGAACTCACACACAAAGAATACATCCAGTGATTTGGTGAAGGTTATGGAAGCAAATGTTGCATTGGATATGGAGTACATCAATTTAAACAAGAATCCCATGAGGCCACAAAGAAGGTTGAAATAATGCAACATGCATTTGAGAAGGTATACCAAGAAATCCCATAGGCATAGACACATATGGAGGCCTAAGTAGAGGGAAAAGTAACGAAGATAAGTGAATCCATTTAGGGCTTCCATGCATGAAATTTGATTTAGAATCACGTATGACAATGATCACTCCACTTGAAGAAAGGGAGAAAAGGGATAAAAAAATGACAACAACAGTGGAGAGAATAAAGACTCTAGAAGTATAATGTGCTCAGCTTTATACAGAGACTATGGATGTCTGGACACAACTAAGTGAAGACAAGGAGCAACAAGAAATCAAATAGAAGATCCAGGTTGTGCACTAAAAGGTGCAAAGATTCAAAGCAATGATGGACACATTACCACCAATAGAGGTGGTAATGACAATGAATGAGAATAGGAAGTTGTGTTCAGAAATGAATAAGCTAAGGGCATAGTAGCAGGCTCACACAAAACAGATGGAAGTACTGCAGGATGAAGCATACAAAGTGACAACAACCTTAGAAACATTTCAAGGTATAATCAAAAAAGAAACTAATGAAACTGTTGATAAGATACAGGCTTATATCACTACCAAAATAATTGACAAAATTTTATAGAAGGAAATAAAGGTAAAGGAGAAGGCCACAAAAGCAGAGGAAACCTTCAAAAAATTCATGGCGCACTAGAAGAATGCCTGAGTGGCTTGGTACAAGCCACATGTGAGTGTTGGGGGCCTGCTGGATAGGAATTTTGGATAAGTTTTGGGATCCATGCTAGAATAAGTCAAATAACAAAAGGAATATAGAAGATAAACCAGAGTTCATGACGACAGTGGAATTTAAGGAGTCAAAGTGCGCAACTGAAGGAAGCGCGACGAAGCAATGCACAAAAGACAAAAAGTAGTTAGGATTTTGGGACACTTTGTCCGCATTATAATGGGATTAGCCCTATTTTGATGTATAAATATGTAATGGGTTTTGGGTAGAAGGGATTCGCGATATGAGAGGTTCTTAATTCTTTTTGGGGTAAGTTAAGTCGATATTTGAAAGAAGTTTTGAGGTATGACTGAGGAGTGAGGCTTGCATTGCATCGTAATGGATAGTAATCTTTGGGTAATGTTATTGTTTCATATTTTGTAGTGCAGTGTGTAGTTGTAAGAATATTATCAATGAATGATAAAAGAAACTAACCATTTTGGAAATAACCCAAGTTGGGTGAATAATAGAAGAATCCAACCATTGTGGATATAGACCAAGGTGGATGTATTATTTTTGTTATTATTATGTTTATTGTTATGGTGACATGATAATAAATGCTTAATTATGTTGAATGTGTTATTCATATATGACGTTATAATGTCGTGCACTAAAGTACTGGTAAATTAATGAATATCAAATAAATTTATGTCGCACATAGGGTATGTCACATGGTAATTAATTGTTAATTAATGGAAATTGCGCACATGAGTAGGTGGTTAGTAAAGATACATTGAATTCCTCACTTCTGCTCACCACTACAGAACCTTGGTTCTTGCAACCCCTCTTGATTCCTCAGGTGAGACTTCAATTGCTCTGAAAGTGATGCCAGAAGGACCGTTTTCTAAGGGTTTTGTTGGTATATTGATGATTAACCCTGGGCCTGTCCATTGCACGCCAACAATGATGGAACTTAACTATTGGAGACACATGGAAGCATACAACTTGTGACATGTGGCAAATTATTGAACCATCACAAGAAGACACATGGATAAATTTGGATGGATGAATCATCATGTTGGCTGGGCATGAGGTGGAGGGTGACTGGGTATTTAAAATATTATTTTATTAATTAATTTCCAAGGGTCAAATGATCAAAGTCTCCATAGTCTTCTTCTCTTTGTTTCTTATTAAGTGTATAATAAACTTAGTATTAAATACAATAAATACTCCCATAATCCCATACACGTGGAATAATGTTTTTAACCAAAAAGTCAAATTTCTAAAGGAAGAAGGCAAATTCAAATCAAGGGCCCAGATTTCTCAAAGAAGACCAATCAACGATTGTTGAGCGTTAATATTTTGAAGGCCATATCTTGAGATATGGGAGTCAGAATTGTGCAAAATGTACCTCATTGGAAAGGTATTTAAACAAGGAAGATGATGAGATAGGTCTTGAGAGATGAAAATTGTCATAATTTTCTCAAAAATTAAGAGAACAATCAGTAACAGTTTTATGCATTGTTGATAAATTTGCTTGACACATTGACTTCACGAGGTCATATATTGAGATCCATAGATCGAAATCACACCCAGGAGGACTCATTGGAAATCTAAGATGATGGATATCACATATAAATTGGTTTTCATAGCTGAAAAGTTGAATATATTTTCCAGAAAATTAAAACACAATCCCCCTTTTAAAAGAGCAATTAATTAAATTGTTTTCAAAATAAAATATATATATATATATATATTTTATTAAAGACATAAAATGACCAATTTCAAGATACAAATATCAATGATGAAAATACATTAATGAAACCTAATTAATTCATTAATTTAAGTTATCTCTTCAAGAAAAGAAATCCCTAACTACTCAAGTATTTAGAAGAATAGTTTTAAAAGAGAAGAAAGACATCATCAATGGTTCCATAATTGAGAAGGGAAGGGGCAGTAGATCAAAAGAAGAAAGTACAAACATCAATATGCAACGAAGATTCTGATAAATGAAAAGATATCTCCATATTCTCCACTCTTTTTCTTCCTCTACACCATTTCCTCAAATCTTTATGCTTGAATCTCTGAATTGAGCACAAGGTTGAGATTCTTGTGTGTTCTTCTTCTATTCTTCAAAAAAAAATTCTTTTATGATCATGGAGTATTCATAGACATGTATATGATTGTCAGATATTTTGTGTATTTTTTAATATATTTCATCAATAAAAAATCCACAAAGAATTACTTCGGAGCATGATTTCAATGATATTTAATATCTTGGGATTTCTGAGGGTGAGTTGTTTGAAGTATGATTATAGAATTCTCTTATGTTTTAACTAAAATACTCTTTAAAAATTATTTGAGATGATCGATAGTATTCTCTCCTTTTTCTCAAGAGAAGATATGTATGTATTATTTGTATATGAGAAGGTTGTGTATATGATGTTGAGCACAAAGATATTCTGATGTTGAAGCCTTCCTTCAATATTTTTCTTGTTAAAATACTTCTTGCTACACATAAAGATCATATCAGGTTATTGAAGAACCATTTCATGCACAAATCCAAGAAATAAATATCTAGGGTTTTTGTCTAAGCAATATCTTTAATCCAAGATATTCAAGATATATCTTTTAGCCAAAGAGGAGTACCACCTCTATAAAAATGCAAGGGGATTCATATCCTCATGAGGTTGGTTTTTCGATCTTAATAGATCCAAACATCAACATTTTTGGTGACCACACTGGGGAGCCATTTATTTTCAAGATATTTGAGGCCCTACTTCATACTAGATCGAGGAACCATAGTCTCCATGGTTCAAAGTTTTGAAAATAATATTGAAGAATATTAATGCTTGTTCTAGATGCATGGGGTTTATAAAATCATTATTTAGAAATGTTTGAATGACCTTAAAGAGAGCCAAGAATAAAAAAAAAAAATGGTAGAATGAACTCCTTGGAAATTCCATTGAAATAAATTTTAAAATCCCAGACAATTCCATTGAAAGAATTTAAGAATTTCAAGAAGAATTATATTATGAATGATCTGAGGATTTTATTTCATATCATGATTCTCATTTACCTTATTCACCAAGCCCATAAATGGATTCAAAATATGCAACAAAACAAATAATTATCCAAAGAAGGAGGCGATTTCATAGAACTCCATTAAATTGACCAGAATCAGATTTTCAAATACCCAATATTCCTATGGAAAATTTTTCTACATTCTTTGGAAATACTTCACAATATGCAGAGAAACATTTGTTTATATTCCAATGTGCATGTGAAATTTCCAATATCATTGAAGACAACATTACATGTCGATTATTCTTACAGACTCTATGAGGGGATGCTCTTGAATGGTACCATTCATTGCTGCCAGGAACCATTACCAGTTGGGACATATTAAAAGATTTATTTGCTAAAACGTTTTCCCACCCACCCTCTCCCATATGGATGCAATATAATGAATATTGTATTCCTTCATATACTCCATATGAATACCTTTCAAGCAAAACATATGAGAATGAAATCAAGGATCCTCCACGAAATGCATAAGAATATTTCAACCTTGCAACATATGATGAAAATCCTAAAGAGCATAGAAAACAAGAAGAATCAATGGAAGAAATGAATCTTGAGAAAAATGATGAGCGATATTTCCATTCCATGAAGGAATAACTCTTTCAAAACATTTTCAATGAATCAAGAATTTTGGATGCATTCAGTAAAAATGAAAATCATGAAAGTATTCTCACATTGGAAGTTCCTCATCCAAACAAATATAGAAAAACTTTTGAGCAACCAATATTTGATTTCATTGAGTCATGGTTCCAAAGAATTGTTGGCCAAACAATGCAATCAAATTCTCAGCACACCTAGTTCATTTTTTCTCCAATACACATTGAGAGTGCTCCTGACTCATTGGTACAAGCCCCAAGATGTTCAACAATTATGGAGCTCATTCCACAGATCAGTTGGATGCTTGAATGAATCCATTGGAAATATACCTACACCTAAAAGTGTTGCTTTCTTCCAAGTAAGATAGGGTAAGTAGATAATGTATGTACATAGTTTACTTATTTAGTTCAAGTTTTTCACAATAAGACAATCACTATATGGAAATAATATTTGAATATAACTCCATGAAAGAAGAAAAATTGCAAGAATTTACTTTGAAGATGACTCCATAGCCCAATGGAGAAGGTAGTTGGTTTTCCGATTCTGGGTTCTCAGATACTTATAGGGGGTCACTTTCCCGCAGTTAGAGGTAGTCGTTGACCAAAAAATTGGTCATATATATTTTCCCACTCCTAGAGTTAAAAAAAATGATATTAAAATAAGTTTTTTTTTGAAATATTATAAGGTCATTGTGTAGCTCTTAGTTTAAGCTTTTCCACACACTTTTGGGATTCAAAATCTGAGTTTGTATGCTCAATTTATCCAGGTTTGCATCTAAGCAGTAAAAAAACTTCTTTTACATGGAACAAAGATAAATATTCTTTGAACTACTTTCAATTTTTTGAACCATGTCTAAGTTTTTGGAACCATCATCCCACATTTAGAATTTTCATGAATATCTTGTGGGTTCAAAACCCATGATTTTTCTTTTTACGGGTTCATTACCCATGTTATTTCTTCTTATTACCTCATGGTAGGTTCACCCACCACACCCGTTATGCTCCATGAACCCGACAACCTTCTTATCTTCTTATTCTCTCCCATTACTCTATACTCTCCTAATCCCACACTTAGAAATTTTCTAAACTCTCACTCTCTTCCTCTCCTCTCCCTTTACCACCTTTTTCACTCCACACTTAGAATATTTTATGATTCTATCAGGTTCAAGGGTTTAGAAATTTTCCCATGACTTGCAGGAACCCACCACACTCATTATCTCTCCATACTCCTTTATTCTTCAATGGCAGGTTGGAAGACTCACATACTCCCTTAACCCCTCAGCTCTCTCACTTCACTTCCTGCGAACCCGACACTCCACTACCTAGATTTTCCCTCCCCCTTACCTCATCCTATGTCACTCCCTAACCTCCACAACACACAAATTACCCTCTCCCTATACTACCCTTTCCTTAACTTCTCTCGTTCACATTTTCACAACACTTAACTTATATTAAACTATTCTAAGATTTAGCATTAATGGATGAGAAGGTTCCACATCACAACCAGTTGTTCCTTAACACATGACATATTACTATTGATTACACATGGCATCCAATAAGAGCGCTAATCATGGGAAACTATGGAGATATGACACATGGAACTTAACTATTGGAGACACATGGAAACATACAACTTGTGACACATGGAACATAATGGAAATATGATATGTGGCAGATTATTGACCCATCATGAGAAGACACTTGGCAACATTTGGATGGTTGACTTATCATGTTGATTGGGCATGAGGTGGAGGTTGGAATATTATTGACCCATCACAAGAACACACATGGTGACATTTGGATGGATAACTCATCATGTTGATTGGGCATGAGGTGGAGATTGACTAGGTATTTAAAATATTATTTTATTAATTAATTTCCAATGGTTTAATTATCAAAGTCTCCATAGTATTCTTCTCTTTGTTTCTTATTAAGTGTATAATAGGCTTAGTATTATATACAATAAATACTCCCATACATCTGGGATAATATTTTTAACAAAAAAGTTGAATTTCTAAAAGAAGAAGGCAAATTCAAATCAAGGGCCCAGATTGCCCAGAGAAGACTAATCAATAGTTGTTGAACGTTAATGTTATGAAGGCCATATCTTGAGATCCAAGAATCAAAATTGTGCAAAATTTACCTAGTTGAACGAGGAATATTATGGGATAGGTCTTGAGAGATGAAAATTTCCATAATTTTCTCAAAAATTAAAAGAATAGTCAACAACATTTTTATGCCTTGATGGTAAATATGCTTGACACCTCGACTTTACGAGGTCATATCTTGATATCCATAGATCGAAATCACACCCAAGAGGACTCGTTTGAAATATAAGATGATGAATATCACATATAAAAACACGGATGTATTGTCCAGAAAATTAAAACATGGTCCCCCTTTTAAAAGAGCAATTAATTAAAATGTTTTCAAAATAAACGTTTATTAAATACCTTTTATTAAAGATGGAAAATGAACAATTTCAAGATACGAATATCAAAGATGGAAACATATTAATGAGTCTTAATTAAGTCATTAATTTAAGTTATATATTCAAAAAACGAAATGCCTAACTACTCAAGTAGTTATAAGAATTGTTTTAGAAAGAGAAGAACTGCATCATCAATGGTTCCATGATTGAGAAGGCCAGGGGAAGTATATTAGAAGAATAAGGTACATACATCAATATGCAGTTAAGATTTTTATCAGCAAAAATCTATCTCCATATTCTCCACTTTTTTATTCTTCTACACCATTTTCTCAAAGATTTATGCTTGAATCTCTTATTTGAGCACAAGGCTGAGATTTTTGCGTGTTCTTATTGTATTCTTCAAAATATTTTTCTTATATGATCATGGATTATTCACAACCATGTATATGACTATCAAAGATTTTGTGTATTTTTGAATATATTTCATGAATAAAAACTCCACAAAGAATTACTCCAGAGCATGATTTCAATGATGTTTTAGATGTTGGGATTTATGAGGGTGAGATTTTTGAAGTATGCTCATCAAAGTATCGTATGTTTTAACTGCAATACTCTTTTAAAATTATTTGATATGATCAATATTATTCTCTCCTATATCTCAAGAGAAGATATGGATGTATTATTTGTATCTAATTAAGAAGGTTGTATATATGATGTTGAGCACAAAGATATTCTAATGTTGAAGCCTTCCTTCAATATTTTTCTTATTAAAAGACTTCTTGTTGCACATAAATATCAGATCAAGTTACTGAAGAACCATTTAATGCACAAATCCATGCAATAAATATCTAGGGTTTTTTGTCTAAGAAATATCCTTAATCCAATATATTCAATATATATCTTTTATCCAAAGAGGAGTACCACCTGTATAAAAATGAAAGGGGATTCATATCCTCATGAGGTTGTTGTTTTTACCTTAATAGATCCAAACATCAACAATACTCTAGGATATGTTCTTTTATTTTTCCACACCCTCACACAAAATGATCCCATCCTATCAAAACATTTTACTTAAATAATTGATCCATTTATTTTGTTGTGTCTGGTTGCACTCACTATAGTTTAGTTTAGTCCTTTTCTTTAATCGAGCCATTTTATTTAAAAACATAAGTTAAATCACTGTCCACTTGAAATTCACACACTCACTACATGTTTATAATTATAGGGTACCCCTTATCATCTCGACATTATAGACTCCAACAAGGCCTCCGAGCAATGTTGGGAGGTATCCCCGGTCTTACTACTCCAGTTTGGTATTCCCATTCACATTCACCTTTACATGAAGAGGTGCTTGGCTCAACCTTGCTTGAATCAAATTTTTTAGGTGCATCTACTCAAAAAAACCTATCTGGAATCCCTTCCTCATAAGGAACTAACCCAAAACCCTTAATAAATATGGTAGATATTCCATAGCCAAACCAACCAACCACCAATGCACCCAATTTTTCATATATGGTGTTTTTAAATTTCATAGATTTGATAAAAGTTACCAATTAACCCATGATGCATGTTGCAGCTTGAACCCTAATGCCAATGAAACTTTCCTTAGACATTCCAAAGTATGAAGGGAAGTTAGGTTGATATCCAACCAACCATATCATGACTGATCTCCTATGGTTCTCATCCAATAGCATCACTTTTTCCACTTTTGCATTCTTAGCAAATGCATTCATCACTTTTTTTTCAATTACCAATTTGTCATGATACATGCCTATACACCCTTACAAATTTATCATAGAATGCTTCTAAGCACATAACAAACCACATCCATGAGTGGCACTAATAACTTGACCTATGAAAAATCAAAGTCACAGACAAAATCCTTATGGACTAGTTCTTGAAATCCCTCATGCCACTAATTGCCAACTATGTGGCCACCATTATGCTCTAGATAAAGGATGAATTTATCCTCAATGCACAACACTTTGACATGATATATTGTTAGTCAGAGTATCTATACATATTTTTCCTTGATTCCCCTTTTCCTTAACCATTTAAACCACCTAAACCTAGGACATCCCATTCTTGATCCAGATTATGTTCAGAACGAAATGAAAATTGCCAGAAACAGATAAATACAACAATACTTGATTTCTATTAATCAAAGAATTGTAAAGAGACTACAAAAATACAAACTGCAAGACTTGCTAGAATGGTGGCAGCTTTATCTCTGAGAAGATATGTGATGGATATGCTCATTCACAAGAATATGATTACAATGAGGCTCTGAAGGCCTTTTTATAATAAGCAGGAACGCCAAAACCCTAGACATCCAAAAACCTAACCCTCGGAGATGTAACACCAAAAGTCATGTTGGCCTTGTTTAGGTAAGTTAGTACATTAAATTCTCAGTTTTGTAACTTTTTCACACGACCTCCATTTTAGGTGCGTGATAGCCTATTGGAAAGGTCATTTAGAAAACTATGCATTATGCCGTCAAAATTTGACTCCGTCTACAATTTGACTGTGGCGAGCCAAAAAAACACTTTTTAGGGCCCCAAAAAGGAATTGGAAGTACAAAAAGATGTGATGACATGAAAACATACAAATAATCCAGTCAGATTAGGTGGGAAGCCACCAATATCCACTTGGAAGATGGGTAGGGCTTCAGACAGACCCAGAAGTGTAGAACCCACAATTACAATGAAGTACAGAAGAATGTGTTGCACTAAAAACTGACAAGAGGATCCAGTTGGAACAAGTGGGTGGCCACCAATATCCACCTGGATCAATCCTCCCCCTTAGGAAGTAACAATATCCATTGTGTTGAGTTCCTAGGGAAGAGGGGGAAGCATTTTATGAATCTGAATCTTGGTGAGTTGCGTGACTTGTTGGAGAAGTTATGCTTATTGGCTTGTAGAAGATTGTCACATACTTGTTGTTAGAGGGGTTGAATCTGTTCCACCAACCTGTTGTCTCTAGGTTGGATGGGGAATTGTGTAGTCCCCATTGTACGTGAAGAAATAATATCTTTTGTCTCTTCAATAATCTGTCTTTGATGGATAGAAGGCGTTGAGGATGCAGTGGTTGTAGTGGCCTTCTGTGCATCCTTTTAAAAAACTGTGAAGAGGATGAATTTTTCAGTATGAGAGATTACCTTGCGATGTTTTTTTGGTGGAGCAGTAGTCAAAAATAGCTATGGTATCCTATAGAGCTAAACTCCCAGAGTAATAATGACACTACGAGGTTCATACTCATAGACAACATGAAGTTTCCACTTATATGGTTGGCCCAAAACAACATCACTAACATAAAGAAGGGAAATATCACACACTACCTCATCCTTGAAGGGATGGATGCCATATGACAAGCGAAACTAATGGTTGATGCGAAGATATCATCCCTGGTGAAGCCACCCAATGTTGTATGGTTTCAGGTGTGGTGTTGTCGACAAACCAAACTGTTTGATGACCTTAGATGAGATGAGGTTCTTTTGGATATCATTATAAACAATGAAATGCAATGGGGTCCCATTCACCCACATATGTGAATGGAAGAGGTGTCCCCACTCTTCGGGATCTATTGGTTTCTCTAGCTGAAATGTTATGGTCACGACAATAGCATTGGGGTCTACGTCGATGATCTGTCTATTTTAAATATTTTCTGGATTGTATTCCAAATCATGGTTTGGCTCCATGTATTTGACCTCGGCCACCAATGATTGTTTCTGGCAACATTCATCGGTGTTGTGCCAGGGGATTTTGTGGAAGTCACACCACTTCCTAGTGTCATTCTTCATATTTACTTTACCCTTTTTGTCCTGTGTCTTGGACTAGTTTTCTGGAGACTGTTGGTTAGGGATGTCTTTACCATGCTTTGGTTGTTGCAGATTTGCAGACCCAAATTCCCATTTGTTCTGGTGCTTAAATTTTTTCTCCATTTTGACAGCATATCGATAGGCAACTCCCATTGATGAGATGTTTAGGAAATCCATTTTGGTTTGGACATACCTATGCAGAGCCCCACAATATTTCAAAACCATATGCCGCTTGGAGTCCTTGATACCTAGATTGGTGTGCAAGGTATGGAAAGTATTTGTTAACTACGACATTGTTTGGATCTTCTATTTCCGTAGTGTGGTCCATCTCATGTACTGGTCTTCATAGTTATCAACATGATAGTACTATTCTTTGACCACATCCAAAAACAAAACCAACTAGGCTCGACCCCATATATTCCAGATTCCTCCTTGAAACTTTGCTCCCAATAAGTTTCCTACCAATGTTTGACATGGGGGAGAGCCTTGAGGAGTGCAAATGTGATATTCTCCCTGTCGAAAAAATTTTGAACAGAGAAATAACCTTCTAATAGATTTAACCATTTTTCTAGGGCATCCGCATCTATCTAACCTTAAAATATGGGAATATCAAAATTAACTTGTACCTTGAAAGGAGAGGTTCCTCCGAAATGGTCGTTTGATGAATATGTGCATGTTGCTATCAGAAGGTGTTGAAGAATGTGTGAAAAATTCTCCATCATTTCATCCCTCTGTCGCGCGAGAGCTTTCTCAAGAAACAGGTTAATAGAATCTTCTACTCCATTCTTTTTCTTTTTCTGCCACCATCGAGGGTTTCTTGGGTGTGCGAGAGTGATTGTCCTCAAGAGAGACAAACTCGAGACCCAACTGGCTATACTTGAACCTCGTCGGGGACATGTGCTGAAAAACGATCAAGAGAAGCCTCATGCTCTGATACCACTAATCCAGATTATGTTCAGAATGAATTGAAAATTGTCATAAATAGAGAAATACAACAATACTTGATTTCTATTAATGAAAGATTTGTAAAGAGGCTGTAAAAATTCATAGTGCAAGACTCGCTAGAATGGTGGCAACTTTATCTCTGAGAAGAGATATGACAACTATGCTCATTCACAAGAAGATGATTACAATGAGGCTCTAAAGGCCTTTTTATGATAATAAGGAATGCCAAAACCCTAGACATCCAAAAACCTAACCCTAGGAGATGAAACACCAAAAGTCATGTGGGACCCATTTGGGTAAGTTAGTACATTAAATTCCCGAGGTTGTAACTTTTACATATGACCTCTGTTTTCGACGCGTGATAGCCTATTGGAAAGGTCTTTTAGAGGGATACACATTACAATGTCAAACTATGACTCTATTTATATTTTGACTGTGGAGAGCCAAAAAACACTATTTAGGGCCCCAAAATGGACCTGGAAGTACATCAAGTTGTGATGACATGAAAACATACAAAATAATTCAGTTGGATTAGATGGGAGGCCACACGTATCCACCTGGAAGATGGGTAGGTCTTCAGAAATCCCTGAAAATGTAGAACCCACAATTACAAATAAGTACAAAAGAACGTGTTGCACTAAAAACTGACAAGAGGAGCCAATTCGAACAGGTGGGTGGCCACCAATATCCACCTAGATCAATCCTCCCCCCTTAGGAAGCAATGGTCTCCATTTTGTTGAGTGCCCAAGGAAGAGGGGAAAACATTTTCTGAATCTGAATCTTGGTGAGTTGCGTGCCTTGTTGGAGAAGTTGTGCTTCTTGGCTTGTGGAAGACTATCACAAACCTCCTGCTGGAGGGGTTGAATCTATTCCACCAACCTGTTGTCTTTGGTTTGGATGGGGAATTGTGTAGGCCCCATTGTAGGTGAAGAAACAATATCTTCTGTCTCTTCAATAATATGTCTTTGTTGGATAGAAGGTGTTGAGGTTGTAGTGATCTTTTGTTCATCCTTTGAATGGACTGTGAAGAGGATGAATTTTTCAGTATGAGAGATTACCTTGTTGTGTTTTTTTGGTGGAGCATTAGTTGGAACTACCTTTGGTATCCTATAGAGCTGACCTCCCAAAGTAATAACGAAACTATGGGGTCTAGACTCATAGACAACATGACATTTCCACATATATGGTTGGCCCAAAATAATAGCACATACATCAATAGGGGAAATATCACACACTACCTCATCCTTGAAGGGATGGATACAATAGGACATGCGTCACTATTGACTGACGCAAAGATATTATCCCTGGTGAAGCCACCCGATGTTGTATGGATGTGGGTGTGGTGTTGTCGACAACCCAAAATATTTGACGACCTTAGCTGTGATGAGGTTCTTTTTCCTGTCGTTATCAACAATGAAATGTAATGGGGTCCCCTTCACCCACATTTTTGAATGGAAGATGCACTCCCCCTCTTTGGGATCTATTGGTTCTTCTAGCTGAATTGTTGTGGTTGCGAAAGTATCAGTGTGGTCTACGTCAATGATCTATCTATTTTCAATATTTTCTGGATCAGATTCCAAATCAAGGTTTAGATCTGTGTCTTTGACCTCAACAACCAATGACTTTTTCGAGCGACATTCATCGGTGTTGTGCCAGGGGATTTTGTGGAATTCACACCACTTCCTAGTGTCATTCTCCATCTTTACTTTACCCTTTTTGTCCCGTGTCTTGGAATGGTTGTCTAGAGACTGTTGGTTAGGACCGTATTTACCGTGCTTTGGTTGTTTCATATTTTTAGACCCAAATTCCCATTTGTTCTAGTGCCTAAATTTTTGCTTGGTTTTGACAACATATCGATAGGCAGCTCCCAATGATGAGATGTTTAGAAAATCCATTTTGGTTTGGATGTACCTATGCATAGCCCCACAGTATTTCATAACTAGATGCCACTCGGAGTCCTTGATACCTAGCTTGGTGTGCAAGGTATGGAAAGTATTTGTGAACTCCGACACTTTTTGGATCTTCTCTTTCCGCAGTGTGGTCCATATCATGTACCGGTCTTCATAGTTATCAACATGATAGTACTGTTCTTTGACCGCATCCCCAAAAAAATCCCAAGTGGGCTCGACCCCATATATTCTAGATTTCTCTATGGAACTTTTCTCCCAGTAATTTTCCCACCAATGTTTGACATGGGGGAGAGCCTTGAGGAGTGTGAAGGTGATCTTTCTCTTTTCAGAAAATTTTTGAATAGAGAAATAACCTTCTAATAGATTTAACCATTTTTCTAGGGCATCCACATCTATTTGACCTTCAAATATGGGAATATCAAAATTAACTTGTACCTTGAAGGGAGAGGTTCCTCCAAAATGGTCGTTTGATGAAGAAGCACTTGTTTTTATCGGTAGGCATTGAATAATGTGTGGAAAATTCTCCATCATTTCATCCCTCTATTGTGCGAGATCTTGCTCGAGCAACAGGTTAATAGAATCTTTTGCTCTGCCATTTTTCTTTTCTGCCACCATCAAGGGTTTCTTAGGTGTGTGATCCAAAAATGATCTAGAGAAGGCTAAGAACAACTCATACCTCACAAAGGCAACTTAGGATTCTCATAATGGCTTCAAAAGACAAAGAAAGGAAAAAAAATCAAAGTTCCCAAAACTCAGTGAAAATGAAATTATTGCGAAGAGCGTGTCACAAGATTTCTAATGGTGCAAACAACTCGTCAAATAGAGTTACAAATTGAAAGATATTCACAGTCAAAGTTTGGTCAACCTAGCCCAGTCATCAAGGGATGAGTCAACATTTGTATTTTTGACATTAGCATCCGTATGGATGATGTCAGCATCCATACAACACATGTGGCAGGAGTAGGAAGGTGACACATGTCATGATGTCATCATGGTGATGTGGAAACACTAGAGGCTGCCACATGTCACCCACTTTGGCATTTTTGGGATGATCTATGGACCAATCAGATTGTGCCATGTGGAAATCCGTACGATTCGTACATTGACATAGCATGGCGATGTGGCGTGTTGACATGGCATGATGAATTGGTAGGGGAAAACATGGCCCAGTGAGAGGCCACCACATGGCCCAATCAGAGGCCGCCACATGGCCCAATTAGAGGTTGCCATGCGGTAGGCGGGAAATGCTCAATGACAGTCCGTGAGAAAATTTTGAAAAAAAATATAGTTTGGCGGGTCCGCCAAATCTGGCGGACCACGCCAAACTTAGCCATGGTTTAAATTATTGGGATATGGATTAGAGCCACCACTAAACTAGAAGAACAAACCTTGTTATATATA
>ML801285.1:66170-85322 GCA_009831015.1 Picea engelmannii | reverse complement strand
TCAAAGCCTTGATAGAGAATCTTTTTGAAAGAAAGATTAAGATACTCAGGTCAGATAATGGAGGAGAATATACCTTGAAGAAGTTCATAAGCTTCTGCAGAGATGTTGGGATAAAGAGGGAACTAACTACTCCCTATAATCCTCAACAACACAGTGTAGCTTAAAGGAAGAACAGAACAATTATGGAAGTTGTAAAGACCGTGATTCATGATCAAGAACTTCCTATGTGCTTATGGGCAAAAGCAACAATGGCAGTTTTTTATGTACAGAACAAATTATCCCATAGTGTACTTGGGTTCAAGAACCCAGAAGAAATGTTCACCGGAAAGAAACCAGAGGTAAGCCATCTCAAAATATTTGGCTGTCCAGTGTTTATCCATATACTGAAAGAGAAAAGAAACAAGTTGGAACCCTCCAGAAAGAAGGGAATATTTGTGGGATACTATGAGGTATCCAAGGCCTTCAGAATCTACATACTTGGTCACCGCCATATTGATATCAACAGGGACGTGACCTTTGATGAAGAAGCAACACTTAAGAAATCGAGAAGATTCCAGCTTGAAGAAATGTATGAAGAGGAACTTGTAAATCCCAGGATGAAAAAATCCATGAGGGAAGTTCCCAGAGCTGCAGAACCTATAAGGGCAGTCATAGCTTCCCCTGATGAGGAGACTCCTGAAGATCATGATATAACAGAAGTTCAAGAACCTCTTCAAATGACCTTCTCCCATAAAATAAAGCCTGCTTGTGCAAGAGAGCTTATTCAAGATGGAGAGAAGTATGGTGTTCCAGAAGGAACCACAAGACAGGTGAAGAGACCAAATCCATTCTCCAGTTACACGGCTTTGATGTGCAATCTACTTGATGAAGAACCTACATGCTTTGAAGAGGCCATCCAGAAGAAGGAATGGGCATATGCCATGACAGAGGAATACCAATCCATAATAAAGAATGATGTATGGGAAATAGTTCCCAAACCAAGAAGTAAGGATATGGTATCATCAAAATGGCTCTTCAAGATAAAACATGTTGTTGATGGAAGTCTTGAGAAATATAAAGCAAGATTTGTCACTCGTGGATTTTCCCAGAAGGAAGGAATCGACTATGAAGAGACATTCACTCCTATGCCCAGATACACTTCGATCAGAACCATTGTAGCTCTTGCTGCTAAGATGAAATGGAAGTTGCACTAGATGGATGTGAAGATAGCTTTCCTGAATGGTGTTATCAAAGAGGAAGTGTATATAGAGGAACCCCAAGGATTTGAGGTTGAAGACAAGAAGTCTCATGTCTGTCGATTGAAGAAAGCCTTATCTGGATTGAAGCAAGCTCCCAGAGCTTGGTATGGCTGTATAGACAGTTTCTCGACGAGCTTGGGCTTTACCAAGAGTAAAGAAGACTCAGATCTCTACTTCAAAATTATGGATAATGAACCAGTAATACTATTACTGTATGTGGATGACTTATTCTTAACTGGAGAAGAAAATCTCATCGATGAATGTAAACAGAGACTTGCCGCAGAATTTGAAATGAAAGACCTTGGCCTAATGCATTACTTCTTAGGTCTTGAGGTATGGTAGAGTCTAGAAAGAATCTTCCTTAACCAGGAAAAGTACATGGTCAAAATATTAAAGAGATTCAACATGATAGAATGCAAGTCCATGAATACTCCCATGGAAGTGAAGCTGAAGATGCTGGTCGATACTTCGTCAGATTTGATAGATGCCACTCTGTATAGACAGATTATTGGATCGCTGATGTACCTGACGAACACCAGACCAGACATCTGCTTTGCAGTGAACACCTTGAGTCAGTTTCTGGTAGAGCCCAGACGTGTTCACCTAGTGGCTGCAAAACATGTGATGAGGTACCTTAAAGGTACAGTGGATTATAGTCTCAACTATGATGAAGATCATGACTTCACATTGAGTGGATATACTGATGTAGATTGGGCAGGAAGTGTCGCTGAAAGAAAAAGCACTTCCAGATGTTGTTTCAGTTTGGGATCAGCTATGATCTTGTGGCAGAGTAGGAAGCAATCCAGTATTGCTCTCGGCACAGCGGAAGCAGAGTACATTTCCACATGTTCTGCTAGCTGCGAAGCTATATGGCTTCAAAAGTTGCTGACAGACCTATTTGATTTGAATATGAGAGCAACCGTGATTCTATGTGACAATCAAAGCTGCATTAAAATGACAGAGAATCCCGTGTTCCATGACATGTCAAAGCACATAGATATCTGCTATCATTTCATCCATGACATGGTACAGAGAGGAGCCTTGAAGCTCCAGTACATTAGCATGGATGAATAGGTTGTTGACGTGTTGACTAAGCCTCTATCTCATGTAAAGTTTGAACACTTTCGAGATAAGCTTGGTATAGTCCGAAAGGACCCTCCCTGAAAGGGGGAGTAGATGTATTCCTTGCTTTTGACCTCATTGTTAGATGTAAAGCAAGATGAGTCATGCTTCTGACCTCCCTGTTAGACATAAAGCATGACGTCGTGTGATCCTTGCTTCTGACCTCGTTGTTAGACATAAAGCAAGATGAGTCATGCTTCTGACCTCGTTGTTGGATGTAAGGCATGACATCGTGTGATCCTTGATTCTAACCTCATTGTTAGATGTAAAGAAAGATGAGTCATGCTTTTGACCTTGCTATTAGACGTAAAGCATGACACCGTGTGATCCTTACTTCTGACCTCGCTGTTAGATGTAAAGAAAGATGAGTCATGCTTCTGACCTAGTTTTTAGACGTAAAGCAAGAGGCCACTGATTCCTTTCTTTTGACCTAGTTGTTAGACGTAAAGCAAGATGATTCCCCACTTTTGACCTCATTGTTAGACATAAAGCGAGATGTTGATGTGTTCCTTGCTTCTGACCTCGTTGTTAGACATAAAGCAAGATGAGTCATGCTTCTGACCTAGTTGTTAGACGTAAAGCATGACGCCACTGATTCCTTTCTTCTGACCTAGTTGTTAGACGTAAAGCAAGATGATTCCTCGCTTCTGACCTCATTGTTAGATGTAAAGTGAGATGTTGATGTGTTCCTTGCTTCTGACCTCATTGTTAGACGTAAATCAAGATGACCCATGCTTCTGACCTAGTTGTTAGATGTAAAGCATGACGTTGTGATTCCTCTCTTCTGACCTAGTTGTTAGACGTAATGTGAGATGGTGATATTCCCTACTTCTAACCTAGTTGTTAGATGTAAAGCAAGATGTGAATGACACTGAGCTACCAGCTTAACCGCTGTGACATTGAGCTAGTGTAGTACTGTGATGTGCCAACCTAGTGTTGTGATGAGGTATCATTTTTACTGATACATATTTGATGCAGATGATGATAGCATTCTTTCGAGAATGAGAATGTTGCTGATGAAGAAAACTTCCGATGACTCGTAAATGTGCTAGCCAATGTTTCAAGATGATATTGACGATATTGTCCTCCAGATGCCACTGATGATGTAGACCTCTCTCACCTGATGCTGATGAAGAATACCCTTCTTGTTAAGGGGGAGTGTTGAAATAATGTAACTGCGAAGAGCATTCTTATTATTATTGGATGAAATCCCCATTGCAGATTAATCATGTCATTATTATTATTATTATTATTATTGTCATGTCATTGCAGAGTGAGAGGTTGGCCCTGCCAGTTATGACCTTTCACACGTGCCAGTCTTGTATAAATAGGAGGCTAGTGCCTCACTTCAAACACATAACTCACTTGCTCATTTCTCTTATGAGGCAAGATGCAATTACCAGAGAGAGGAGAAGAAGAGGCGCCTATCTTGGGGAGGACTTTCTATATTGGTTTGAGTTATCTCTTGAACATTGTATAAGCTATTTATGATAAGGAAGTTTTTGCTAGGTTTTCTTCCCCTAGAGGGTTTCCCAGGATAAATGATGTGTCTCTTGTGAATGTGTATTTCTCAGTGATCTTGTTCTTATTATGCTCTTATCTATTGAAATACAAAGAACTATAATAATGGCATAAACATTAACATTTATCACATGTCAGAAATGGTCGAACGAATGTATGGAGATTACGAGAAGAGGATGCAGAAGAAAGGGAAGAAAAAGGAAGAACATGCAGATGATGATGCTTCGGTAAACCAAGGGGATGGAGGGGATCCTCTTGAGCCTCCATATTCACCTTCAAGTTCTAGTTCTTATTCCTCTGAGCATTATCATCATTCTCATCATTCTAGACATAAAGCCTCTTTTAAGAAACATTATTAAATCTTGATGTAAAATTTGCTTTACCTATGTTTAATGGAGATGTTAATCCTAAAAAGCTAGATAATTGGATCCGACAGGTTGAAGTGTATTGTTGTGTTCAACGTATTGATGAAGAATAGTTTAAAGTGCAACTAAATTTTCTTTGGTTGGAAGGCACTGCTATTGTATGGTGGGAGAGAAAGATTCAGGACATAAGTAAGTGTGGTAATTTTCTTTCCTCATGGTTGGAATTTAAATCAGTGATAAGGAAGCAATTTTATCGATTAGGGTATTTACATAAAGCAATGATGGAATAAAAAAATTTAAGGAAAAGTAAAGGTCAAACTATACAAAGTTTCACAGAAGAATTTAGGAAGAAATCTCTTGCATTGAACATTCCTTTGGATTCTTATGAAACTTTAATGAATTATATTGGCGCACTTCACAGTTATATTCGTCATACTTTGCTCTTGTTTAACCCCACTAGTCTTGACGAAGTTTGTGTGCAAGCCACTCACCTTGAGAACAGGTGGAAGCATGTTTAAGAAGATCCCATAAAGAAACCTTCCAATCTCCCACATAAAACTTTTAAGAAGTTTAAAAGGAAGGAAAAAAAGACTGCCACAGTGATGAGAGGAGGAGGAAATCCATCTTGCACTCATTGCAAGAAAAGCGGTCATGATGAAGAACACTGTTGGAAACTGCATCCAGAAAAGAAACTGAAACAGTTCGGTGGAAACGGGAAGACAAAAACCGTTTCTACAATGAAACAAGATCTTGGTTCCGATTCAGAAGATGAAGGAAATATCACAATGGTTGGAGTACAAGGTAAATATTCCCTTGATTCTAGTTCAAGTTCCAATAATGAATCTCATGATGATGAATGAAAGAGGAATAAATTATTTCACATAAGAGTTGTATCTAAACACATTAATATAGATACATTATTTGATCTGGGTTCCCAAGTAAACTTAATATCTGAAGCACTTGTCAAGAAGATGGGTCTTGAAACAAAACCACATCTGGAGCCTTATCCTCTTGGTTGGGAATGTGATAAAGAAAAATTTAATGTCACCAACAATGTAGGGTCAGATTTGCTATAGCTTCAAAGTTGATTGATGAAGTGGATTTGGATTTTGTACCACTTGATATATGTGGCATAGTGATGGGAAGTCCTTATCTTTATGATAGAAAAACAGTCTTATTTCGTTATGAGAACAAATACCACCTTACTAAAGGGGGAGTGGAATATATTGGTAGAGATCACAACATGAGGGTAAATACAACACTTGTTAGTGCAAAGAAAATGAAGAGACTCATAAACACTAATAAGAGATATGTACTCATGTTAATAAGAGAGAAAGATGTCAGGACATATGACGCTTTCCAAGGATGTGATCCATCTCATAAAAATTAATTAATTGATATTGTTTCTAAGTATGATGATAATTTTCAGGAACCGGACAGATTACCTCCTAAGAGGGAAATCCAACATGAGATACATCTTCAAAAATATTCTCCTCTTCCTAATGTGGGCATTCACATGATGTCATTTGTGGAGATGACAAAGATAAAGAAGCAAGTACAGGGTTTATTGGAACAAGGGGTCATGAGACCCAGTTCATCTCCTTGTGGTTCTCTGATTGTGATGGTGCCAAAGAAATATGGCACATGGCGAATGTGTGTCGATTACTGGGCCTTAAATAAAATCATGGTGAAAAATCGATACCCTCTTCCTCGTATAGATGATTTACTTGATCAGTTAAATAATGTTGTTTATTTCACTAAGTTGGATTTGCATAGTGGATATCATCAAATCAAGGTCGCAGAACATGATGCATGTAAAACTGCCTTTAAAACCAAACAAGGATTGTTTGAGTGGTTAGTTATGCCATTTGGGCTTTGTAATGCTCCGACAAATTTCATGTGTGTGATGAATGATGTATTTAGGCCTTTCCTAGATGACTTTGTGATTGTATATTTAGACTACATTCTTATTTTTAGTAGGACTTGGGGTGAATATGTGAGGCATGTAAAGGAAGTATTAGATACTTTGCAAAGGGAAAATTTGTATGTAAAATTTTCTAAATGTGAATTTGGCAAGACTACACTTGTGTACTTAGGTCATATTGTAGGAGGAGGACAATTAAAAATTGATCCTTCCAAAATTAATGTAATTGTAAATTGTCCTGAGCCAAAAAGTGTAACCAAAGTCCGAAGCTTCTTAGGTGTAGTCCAGTATTGGAGGAGGTTCATTTCCAACTTATCCTTTATAGCAACTCCTTTTCATGCCTTAACCAATGTGAAGAACACTTTTCAGTGGGAAGGAAAACAACAAAAATCTTTCAACACTTTGAAGGAAACGATCGGTACTGCACCAGTATTAGCACTGTCGAATCTTCAACAACCTTTTGAGATTGAGATAGATGCCAATGGATATGCCATGGGTGCAGTATTGATGCAATATCGTAAGCCTATATGTTACCACTTTGAAAATTTTAACCAAGTTGTTGTTAAATATCCTATATATGATAAAGAGTTGTATGCATTAGTCCAAAACATAAAGAAATGGAAGCACTACTTGCTAGGGAAGGAAAAAATCATACATATAGATCACCAACCCTTACAATATCTCCAAGCACATACCAAATTGCAACAATATTGACACTACATATGGATGGGTTTTCTACAACAATTTCATTTGGTAATCAAGTACAAAAATGGTACAAGTAACAAGGTAGACAATATGCTTTCTATACCTCCTATTGTTGCTTCTATTGTTTTGAAGAATACTTATTTATCTCATGATAGCTATGTAGAACAATATGCCATCGATGAATATTTTAACAAAGTATATGAGAAGCTAACCCTTGGTGCACAAGTAGAGAACTATTGTCTGCAGGGAAAACTACTCTACCATCTTGGAAAGCTATGTATTCCTACAAGTGAACAAGTCCATGTAATACGAGAAGCTCACACTTCTCTCGTGTCTGGGAATTTTGGGGTAGGAAAAACTATGGCTCATTTGCAGAGGTTTTGTTATTGGCCTCAAATCAAAGCAATTGTAACTAAATATGTAGAGGGGTGTGTGATGTGTTCTACTTGTAAGCCCACTAATAGAAAACTGGGGCTATACTCACCACTTCATGTTCCATCCCATTCATTGGAAAGTATCTCCATGGATTTTGTAGGGGGTTTACCAATGAACAAAGGGGTCATGACTATTTGTATGTTGTAGTCGATAGGTTCAACAAGATGTGTGTCTTGATGCCATGTAAAAAGAAGATCATTTCTAAGTAGATTGTTAATCTCTTCTTTCAGTATGTTTGGGTTCACTTTGGGTTACCCACACCCATTGTCTCGAATCGAGATACTCGATTCCTTGGGGAATTTTGGACTATCTTGTGGAGGATGATGGACACCAAATTGAAGAGGAGTATTGCTTTCCATCCACAAACCAACAGAAAGACAGAGGTGGTAAACCGAACAAAGTTACTTTTGCTTTGAGGCTACTGCAACAAGCATCCCAAGTTATGGGATGAATAGATACCCTATGTACAACATGCTTACAACTGAGCTTTACATTCATCCACTTATTTTTGAGACATATTTTGGGTACCTACCCAAGGTTCCTTTGGAATTGATGTATGGGAGAGATGCCGATGTGAATGAAGAACGAATAGAGGACAGAGCCTGCAAGTTCATCCAGAGGATCCAACAGATACACCAGGAAATCAGGGAACAATTGGAGAAAAGTCAAGCATAATATAGAGCTCGGCATGACAAGCACATGGTTGATCATTAGTTCCAGGTTGGAGACCGAGTATGGCTTCACATCAAAAAAGAGATATTGAAGGGTGAATGGATGAAACTCAAACCCATTTGTTATGGACCCTTCACTATCTTGGAGAAAAGTGGTACCAATGCTTTTCATCTGGATCTTCCACCTTACATGCATATTTACTCAGTTGTGAATGTTGAGAACTTGAAACTTTTTTAGCCTCCCATGATCATGGATCAATATTAGGAAGTTTCAATACCTTTAGTTGATGATTTTCACATGAGTAATTGGATGAGTTACAGAAATATATCATCCTATACAGGAGGAAGATGACTTCACGCAGGGGAGATGTTGATTATCTTCGAGTAGGCTTAAAGGGCACACATCCAAGCAAGGAAAAGTGGATAGAGAAGAAAAAAGTGAGGGGACTCTTCCCTCACTTACCTGTTGATTGATGAAAGATTTTGGTGGTCCAAAAATCTCTCAGTGGGAAGGTGTGATACAAAAAGGATCCAGAGAAGGATAAGAACAACTCAGAACTCACAAAGGCAACTCAGGACGCTCAAAATGGTTTCAACAGATAGAGAAAGGGAAAAAAACCAAAGTTCCCAAAAATCAAGGAAAATCACATGATTGAGAAGAGCGCATCGCAAGATTTCTAACGGTGAAAATGGCTCGTCAAATGGAGTTATGGATTGAAAGATATTCATAGTCAAATTTTGGTCAACCTAGCCTAGTCAGAAGGGGATGAGTCAACATTCGTACAACACACGTGGAAGGAGCAGGAAGGTGACACATGTAATGCTAACTTCATCATGGTGACGTGGAAGCACCAGAGGATGCCACGTTTTTTACCTTGGGACCTCCTACACCATATGCACCTTAAAAAATATGCCCAAACCAATAAGCCACAGGCCTTACGTTGTAACCATCGCCAAAAAGAATACTTAAAAGGTGAATCTTCCCAGCCACGAGGGGGAGGCGCACGTAAAGAACGACAACTTGGGCACAAAAATCGATGAATTTTAGTCATTAATGCAGGTTGCAGAGTGGCACGAAAACTGAGACAAATTTCTTCTTGGGATTGGGAGTGCCAGAGTCAGATCGAGGCCTGGAGACAATCAATTTTGGGTAATTCAACGCCAAAAATTCAATGGTGCTATTTTTTTTTTGATCTAAGCATTGTTTCTACAACTTGATTTCAAAATGAGGCATACTTATGTATTTTTCCAAATTATTTTGCTGAGTCAATGAAAGAGCCTACCCATTTGAGAGCAGGACCCGAAGACGTAGTCCACCAGGGATGAACTCTGTTATCAAGTTTTTGTGTTCCGATTTGATGCTTATGTCTCTTTATTTTTGAGCTTTTCCTTCTTTAATGGTGCACTTTAATTTATACTCATTTAATGCAATTCTTTATAATTCACTCGATGAAAAGATCTCAGATCGGTGTGCGAGAGTGATTGTCCTCAAGAGAGAAAAAATTGAGACCCAACTGGCTATACTCGAACCTCGTCAGGGACATGCGCTAAAAATGATCAAGAGCAACCTGCTTTGATACCACTAATCTGGATTATGTTTGGAACAAAATGAAAATTTCCAGAAACAGAGAAATACAACAATACTTGATTTCTATTAATGAAATAATTGTAAAGAGACTGTAAAAATACAGAGTGCAAGACTCCCTAGAATGGTGGCATCTTTATCTCTGAGAAGAGATGTAATGACTACACTCATTCACAAGAAGATGATTACAATGAGGCTTTGAAGGAATTTTTATGATAAGAAGGAATTCCAAAACCCTAGACATCAAAAAAGATAGCCCTAGGTGATAAAACACCAAAAGTCATGTGGGCCCCGTTTGGGTAAGTTAGTACATTAACTTCCTGGGGTCATAACTTTTGCATACGACCTCCGTTTTAGGTGCATGATAGCCCATTGGAAAGGAATTTTAGAGAGATACACATTACAATGTCAAACTCTGACATTCTTTAAATTTTTACTATGAATATAAAAAAAAACATTGTTTAGGGCCCCAAAATGGACCTGGAAGTACAACAAGATGTCCTGACATAAAAACATACAAAATAATCCAGTTGAATTAGGTGTGAGGCCACCAATATCCACCTAGAATATGGGTAGGGATTAATATAACCCCATAAGTGTAGAAACCACAATCACAAATAAGTACAGAAGAACACGTTCCACTAAAAACTGACAAGAGGAGCTAGTTGGAACAGGTGGGTGGCCACCAATATCCACCTAGATCAATTATGTAGATGAATAGATTGGGTGAATAACCCATTTTAACCTACATAGCAATATTAATCAGTATGGAAACCATTATGGGGGAACCCCCCTCATATCCACATATTTTTGTAACACCATACATATCCAACAACATGCCCCCAAACCCCCCTCCCCAAATGCCAACAGGGAACAACCTTGTAAGACCGATGCTTGCCATGCCCCCTCAAGGCATGAATATCTCCCCCATATACATGGGCTCAATTATAAAACAAATTTATATAGAAGGGGGTATCCACATCATACCCATAGCATGGGATCCCACCACTTAGTAACCCATATTACCCTTTTCCATGTCCCCCACAAGACAATGTTGTGCTCATGTAGGCTCAACAACACACCAACATTAACGCTGTCCAAAATTCACCAACACATCAACTTCAATATTTTGAACAACTGAACTTGGTCAATCCTTCTACTCATCAAAATACTAGGAATAAGAAAGGCAAGAACAAGAATAAAGGGAACAAGATACATGGGGGAAATCCCCAAAACCAAACACCAACACTAGGGGAAATGCGAATGCAAGAAACTAGAACCAAAACATTGGTAACAACAACCAGTCGAAACAGGGGAAGAACAACAATATTCATACCAAATTTCCATGTGCCTTATGTGGTGAGTATGGTCATTATACTGTTAATTCCCTCAAATTGTGGATTTCAAATGGATGAAGGAAACTATGTCCAACCAAGGTCCCTCTTCCCCTTAGGGTGTTACACCTCCCAAACATAATTGTCCTCAATCCCTGCAAATATATATATATATATATATATATATATATATATATATATATATATATATATATATATATATATATATATATATATATATATATATATATATATATATATATATATATATATATAACAAAACTTTTTCCCTCAATAGGAGTTTTCACTACCCAACAAGAATCTCGGTCCTCTCCCCAGCCTGTAAGACAATACCCAACCCTAGGTTAAGCTCAACCAATAGACTCTTCTTTCTAAAGCATTCTTGTGAATTCGATAGATATCCATCTATAGAATCATGATTGTCAATGTGGTATGGATTTTGAATTTCCTCTGACCACATCATATGCCACCCAATCGCCAACTAGAACACCCTCAATGATCCCATGTCCTAGTGGTGACCCTATTCTTAGAGTACCCAAGGTACCTCTAAGGCGTACTAATCATTACCCTCATGTGAAGGACACTCATAACTACAACATTGTGGATGACTTAGCTTAGTCCCCTATAGCCATGTATGCACTATAAGTCTTATAAACCCATCCTTCTCAAAGGAAATATCTATTGTTAGCATTGGGGGTAGTCAACCCTTCCAAATTGTGCCTCATCTTATTTGATTTGGAAAACTTAGAACCTAGGATCCCCTCCTTGGTTGCATTACTAATATCAGTCATAGTAAAAAAAAACACTATCCATTGATTCATTATAGATGAGGGATCATATAATTGCATTACGTCCAAGAACATCTAGCATAAGTTAGTCTCCCTTGAGCTAACCCCTTCCACTATCACCCTTGTGGAATACAATGGCTGCCCATCTCAACCTGAGGGCCTTTTACAAAATGTCCCCATAGATATAGTAGGTAATTTTTTTTTTATCGATATCAAGGTCATAGAAGCCCCCTTGGACTACAATATCCTCCTAGGACGTAGTTACATGTACGCGATGAAGGTCATCACTTTGTTATTTTTTTGAACTATGGTTTTCCCTTACAATGAAAAATTCATCAAAATATACCAATTATCACACTACAAACCATTCCCAACCATGAAATTCATAACGTTATTCCCCATCTTGTTGGGGCACACCATGAATTTTCATCCTTCATGGAAATGGGTCTGGGGATCTTCAAAGACTCCTCACTCCCTGACACTTATTAGGGTTAACCATATTCAATTTCACCCCTACAATTTTATCAAGTGTGCACCATCACATCCATCAAAATGGAACCATATTCCCCCTTAGCTATCCCCAATATTCCATCCAGGAATGACCAACCAACTCCCCTTGTAGGTCATTCCCCAATCCCTCACCCAATTTGTTTTGTTTCTACCCACCACCAAGCATTAAGACTTATTAGGTTGCAACCACACTCACACTTCCCAACATGGTATTTACAATACTTGTGTGTTATATTGATCCTCCATCTATGGTACTAGTACCTACATCCTTATCCAAAATATTTGTACAACTGATGAAAGCCCATGTCAACCCAATGCCGACACAACCTGATCACATAGTTGGGAGAAAGAGTATATCCCCTGGCGGCAATAAGAAGAATTCATAAGGAAAAACCCAAACCACATCTTGATTCCCTCCTCCTTGTGCATTCTATGATGCTATAGGTCATCCTACAAGCTTGTTCCCCACACTTCTTGAATTAAGGAACCTTATCCACTATTAAGGGAAACACCACTACTACCCACCCCCTTCGTCGTAGGTGCTTCTATAAAAACTACCAAGCAATCATCCACAATGTGAAATAATACATTGTTTACAAATAAAATTTGTGTCATATTTTCAACATATGGACACTACACTCAACAACCTATCACACTTTCAGGACACATTGATTGTTGTCCATAAAACTAATTTTCTAACACCTAACTAGCTAGCATCACAACTAGCATCAGTCACTAAGTTGGGTCCATACATTATTTACTAATTTTAGACCTTAGTGAACTCACATAATAGTTTCCCATGTGTACTTTGTAGACAATTGGATCACTTCACTTAGCTTTTCCTACTAATTGCAAAATACTAAACCCATCGTATGACTGAGATTCAACACCTTCGGGAATATTTCATTGCAACAAGATCCCCTATCATTGTAGCCACCCCCAATATCTACCCTAAATTCTCTCCAAAAAAGTTGGCACCACCATCTTCTTCCCCTATGGCCACCTTGGTATATCAGAAATAGGAGACATCCCCTTTTCCCCCACCCAATTCCCTGATTAGTCCTCAGAAAGAAATATTTCCCCCTCCTAGAGAACATGACACACTTGACTGTGTACACATGTTTTTATATTTTTTCATCCATAGGTTCAATACCTTCATTCAACCACTCCTATCATATCGGTATTTTTATCGCACAAACTATATGTTGGGAAAAGCATGACCCAATCCACTGGATGATGATAACGGTGGGAGAGTTTACCCAATGTCACCTTAGATAAACCCTCCTCTCACTTTAGTGAAGGATAAATCCAATAGAAGGGGGGAATCTTGGGTGACCCTAGGGGGGAAATGATATGGAAAGTGATACTTATGAATGGATGCCCCTATAGGTCAAGTTTGGAAATGGACAGTAGCTTGCAAATGAGTCTTGGTAGTGTTCAATTGTTGCCAAGAAGTTTGAGTATCTACGAATGATGATAGTACCTACCCGAGACACACGAAACGCCAAGTATACAAGCTATATGTTAATTAGACAAGCAAGTTAAGCTTTCTGTCCTTATTTGCAGCAGTCAACAAAGATATATATCAACAAAGAAATGATTATTATAGTTGCTAAACAAGATGCTAAAGTCAAGTAAATGATGCAATAGAATAACTAGCAATCACTAGTATAACCAAAGTATGAAAGCATTAGACTTTAGAAACAAGCTAAGGATGTTATGGAAAATTATTGCAGAGATATAATTGTGGCCTTATGGCTGTAGAAAACAAGTTTTTACCACAGAAAAATCAGCCACCAAAAATCACAAGTAATCCACCCAAAAAATGCATTTAGACTAGTAGATTGTAGGGGTAAATTATTAGCAAATTTTGATGGTTGAATTGTGAGTTATTTAGAAATTTGTTTATGGTTTTCTGCAGCCCTAGTGGATGTATATTTAATGTTAAAACAAAAGCAATAATTTTTAAGAGAAACAAAATTCCTTAAGAGCTCAAGGGTGCCTTAAGCACATAGAATAATTTCCAATTTAGACAATCTCAAAATACCGTGTTTTCACGTTTACCAATGCAAAGATTTACTTCTCCAATGAAATTGATATTAGTGTATTTAACTATTGGGTTAAGTATTCAATTAAAAATAGCTAGAAATTCTATCTCCTTGGGGGTGTAATCCCTTTTACTCCCCAAGGAAAGCAAAACTAGCTAGGAAGTACTAGGAGGGTGTAAGCCCTTTTACTTCTCCTAGTAAAACCTTATGCAACAATTATTCCAAGATAAATATGATGGGATTAGTGGGGTCATATTCCCTTATACTCCCTAAGAATTCTATCAAATTAAACTTGTAACCAAGAAAAGAAACAATACAAGATAGATTCCTCACCTAGTCCAAGCATTAACAAGACAAACCTTTTCGTTACCAAGATTAATCCATCACAATGCAAAGATTAACTACAAGAGAGATAGTGCATTACGTATTCCACCAATAGCAAATAAAAACTATAGAAAAAGTAGAAGAGAGAGAGAGATATTTCCCAAATAGGGCGAAAATTTCAGCTAGAAGACTTCTCACACTGGGAGATCAATGACAAAAATGAAATGAAATGATCTCTATTTATACAAATCCTACTAGAAGTGTTTGTCCACTTAAAATTAGGGTAACCCAAAAAGTGAGGGGACAACAACCCTTAATTTTCCCCTTGACAATATATAATTCAAAGTTAACACTAAAATGCACATAAGAAACCCTAAAGAAGCATGACGTCACCCCTTTAGGGCAATGCTTTGGCACTTTTGCAAGTCGTTGGAGTGGAAAGTGAAAGTTGTTGGGAATTCTAGGGCCGTCCTCTCATGCACTAGCCATTTCTCATCCAAATAAAACCCTCATCCATCAAAACATGACAAGTGTCAAGTCAACCAACACCATCACCCCAACCCTATCCCTAATGTGACGTCAACTTCCTCAAAAGTGACATTTTAGCCTCGAGAGAAAATTGTTAGGCTAGGAAATGGCTAGTTTAGGTCCTCCAATGTGTCTCCTCAGGCCTCCAAAGGCTTTCATCATCGTCCGGTGCATGGGCCATGGCATCCAACTTTTGGGCTTCAAGCCCCAAGGAAACCCAAGCTAGGCTTGTTCTTCCAAATCTGTCCACCAACTAGGTCTTGCAAAGACAATGAATATTCCCTCCAAGGATATCAACTCAAAATGCATCATGATAAGTAAATCAAATCAATAAAAGAGCCATCTAATCATGTACATCCAAAACACCTCATAAAAATAAACAAGTGCTCAAAGACCCTATGCAATTTTTCATGTTTAAGTATGGAAGGGTTGAGAAAGAAACCTATTGGATGAATTGTACCTCAAGTTTAGGAGTGTTTCCCAAGTGGAACCCTCTCTAGGTCACGTGGATGAGATAAAATTGATAAGGGAAATAATTTTGGGCATGGGGTTCATGAAATATAAGAGATCATAGTATCTCATTTATGGGTTCCTTTGTAGAGGGTGTGTTGCACCTTTGTTTCCAATGCAACCTTTTTCCAAGCCCATTTATTGCCTTTTATTTTTTTTAAGATGTTTCCAAGTTGAAGGCAAGGTGGGGATTCAACCTAAGAATGAAAAATAGTTCCAACCTTGTCTCTACCTTGGTCACATGATGATTCCCTAAGTCGAATTCATGTGTGGGACTTCTACCTAAGCATGAAAAATAGTGCCCACACATGCTTCACCTTAGTTGGAATTTGTATTAGTTATTTTTCACAGGCCCATCATTTTATTATGAGAGACATTTCATTGTTCTCAAGATCCATGGGAAAGCATATAGAAGGTTCATGATTGGATTTTATTTTTTTCTAGCTTAAAATTCTCTGGGCCTTCAACCCCCTCTTTCTGTGAAATGAGGGAAAATCCCTTCTTGGGTTAGTGCACCCAAAAATACCAGAAGGTAAGGAGATGAGGGCATGATGTGTGGAAAGTGAAAATTATGGTCGGTAATGGTGCGATGAATCATCAATAAGACCTCCCAATATAAAACCTATCCCTAAGTATGACCCACTTACTAGGGCACAATATCAACCACCAAAGTGAAACCGGGAAAAGAGCATAATGTCCAAGAGATGTACATAATCACAAGCAATTATAGATGCAACAAACTCAAATGCATAAAATATTGAAATAAAACTCACCATGATACATGGATTGTACCTCATGGAGAAATACCCAATGTCTTCTGGTAGCCAGCTGACACTACTACATATGGGCAGATTATTCCACGAAATGTTTCCACGCTTCCACTAGTTTCATCTTTTTTTTTTTAAACATGGCAGGATTTTCATCGATATTGTCACGAAAGTTCATCACAATATCCATGAAAATCTTATTTTAACCTAGTCTAGATTTTCGTGGCAATATCGATGAACTTTCATGGAATTATCAATGAAAAAATTGCCTATCTCATTGGTTGGTGTTAACAGCTAGTTGACTATTTGATCTATATATACGTGACTTTAAGAGATTTTGCGAGACAATTGCTATAGTTGTGACACTGTTCTTGGCTTTTGTTTGAGCTATTTATTTTTTTCGTCACCCACCGGTTGAACAAATCCAACTCTCGATCTACATAGCTTGGATTTTGAACTTGCAAGGTTAGTAAGTTATTTTTTATTGATGTACTCATTTAACTTGTAAATTTTTGTTCAAATGTCCAAATTTCATGTAGATTTTTTTTTCCTTGATAATATATTATAATATGTGTAGTACCATATTTCATGTCTTTGGTTTTTGGATCTAGTTAGTATATTCTATGGAAAAGGGTATGTGGATTCCATAATATTCTAGGTTTATGGAATCCACATACCCTTTTCCCTTCAATTGTAGCTATAATCTCTCTCTCTCTCTCTCTCTCTCTCTCTCTCTCTCTCTCTCTCTCTTTTCATTGAAATTCGAGGAAGCCTCTAATTTCAATGAAAGAGGCATAATCTTACCAAATATTCAAGAAGAGACTATTCTGAAAGCTTCACCTCACCCAAAGAAATACTAATAACATTTCCCTCTTCTGCATAAATTCTTTTCTATCCTCAACATATTGTAATAAATAATGGGTAGGTTGGCATTAGTGACAAGATAGCCTATTGATATTACATATAATTATTAATGTATGAGATATCATCCATTATTTAAGCATGAAAAACAAAACCCAAGTCTAAATATTGTGGTTGACGTGATCGGGTCTGTACATTTTGCAAAACAAAGTACAAGAATTTCCATTATTTAAGCATGCAAAACAAAACCTAAGGCTAAACGTTGTGGTTGACGTGATCGGGTGTGTACATCTGGACAGTGGAGAAAGTGCACTCATCAACTCATTGGGAGATGAAACAAAGTCTCAAAATCCAAAGTGTATTCTTACATTTACTACACATAGAATGTTGGTAACGTCAATCATTATTTGTACTTTTAATCAATACGTGGCTATTTGTGGATATTTTTAAAAAACAAATAATTAATTTTTTTAAGTTTTGTGGTTAATTGTCACCTCCAACCAGGGGAAATTAGTCACTTTAGAGTTTTTGACCAATCAAAAAATAGAATTTTGAATATTTAAATTTTTTTTTTTTTTTATTTATATATAAAATTCTCATTAATAAATATTTATTGAAAAACATTATCAAACATTGTTAATTTTTTTGTAAATTTACAAATGTCAAAATGATTTTGACTTGAAATTGATTGCTATATTCCCTGCTTTAGCAGGGACTAATAAGATACATAAACACTAACCCTAAAATTATGTTAGGTATATATGTCCTTATTATATAAAGAAAACATGTGTACACATATGACCTTATTATAAAGATGTTATCTATGTCGTGATTAGGCACATAACAATCACTTTTAACTAACCACCTTCAACCATCTTAGCTTATGGTTAGCCACCTTTAACTTTCTTGTCTTATGACTAAGCACCCTTAACAAATGAAATTATGATTATATACCATAGTCTTCCAATATAAATTCAAATCAACACGTCATAATTTAAACCAACCCAACCCAATTGTGGATGACAAGTGGTTGGCATTCTTTTTTTAGTGGTGAATTTCTAGGATTGACATTTTGTCTACAAAACAACTTAGAGGCTAGTGTATAGTGTCAAGTGATTCAAGTTTGAGAAATTTTGACCACTTTCGTTAAATGGTGTGTAATTATTTTCCATGGTTATTCAGTACACAATACTCTATAGTACAAATTGAAGAATTTCTATCTTAATAGTTAATCGATAATAATTAAAAAAAGCATGTCAAAATGTCTTAAAAGAAATAATTGTGAGGATTGTAGGTCACTGTAAATAAAAATATCATAATTGAAAGGAGTAGCTAAAATATAAAAAATGACAACTTAATGTTTGGTATGGTGTAGGTAAGACGATTACTTGTCAGGACAAGGATTTGTCACAATGAACGAAAATGATAGGAAGCTTGCTCAGTTAAGAGCGGCATTAGAGGCGAGGGGTGATGGAAAATGTTATTGCCTTTTCTATGATTGCAGAGGCTTGCAAAAAAGAAGACTTTTAATAACAACAACCCAAAGACATTGTAGGGAGAAGGAGCACGCCGAAGGGGGTTATGAATATCATCCCTTGGTAAGAGGATTTAATATTTAATGTTATATATGTAATAATCAATATGTCATGAATTTTAGTAATATTTCTTATCGAGATTTTTATATTTCTATACACACTAACTTTTCTACATTTTTTTTAAATATATAGACGATGCCCCCAAAATGTCAACCTCCAGAGAGTTATTTGCCAAGTACTAGCAGAAATACTACTTTACAGGGAGATGAACTTCGAGATCAGAATATTGAAGTTGTTGATCAAGTTATTAATGATGATATGGATGGAGATAACGTTAGTGATTCAAATCAAGAAGATGAG
>ML801285.1:9792-35836 GCA_009831015.1 Picea engelmannii | reverse complement strand
CCACCATTCTAGCGAGTCTTTCACTCTGTATTTTTACAGTCTCTGTACATTTATTTGATTAATAGAAATCATGTATTACTATATATCTGTGTTTATGGTTGCATATCTGATACGTTTCTGTTATTTTATTGAATATCTGAAATATCTCTGTGCATTTCTTTATTATATCTCCGCTCTCATTTCGTGCCGAAAATAATCCGGATCAGCAGAGCAAGTAGTGACCTTGCATAGTGACAAAACCATTATGTTTAGGTGACATGGAAGCACTGTAGGTAGCATACCAGTGTAATACCAAAATAGACTATTTTGTAGCACCAAGGCGCTACAGAATGTCTGCATCTTTCTGCTGAGGGAGCTAGCACTTCACAAAAAACCCAAAAATCTTAGCATCAACAATTTAAATCCTATATAGGTGGTAGAGATAATATTTGAATATCAATTAACACTCACAAAAAGGAACCATCCTAAAAAATGGGGCTCACCTTTCACCAGTTATTTTGTTACCTTGACACTTAACCTCACTCTCTTTCTTGTAGAAGGAGGATATTCATTTGGCACATCAGACTTCTTCTTCTTAGCAATGATAGTATTTTTCAGTGGGGTTGTGCTTTCCTTGACTGCTGGTGTCTCTTTCTCAATGGAAACTTCAACCAATACCTGCAATTTTCTTTGAGCTACTTCATCTCAAAAATGTTGCAACTCTGCCTTGAGTTTCCTGTTCTAGGATTGAAAACCTCTATTCTACCTATAAAGGTTTTGGAGCTGCCTATGAAGGAGCTGGGCCTTTCTTGCTGCAAACCTTGCCAAGTCAAGGGTATGACTATAGCCATCCATGAGCTCTTTCATTTTTACCTTGTCAGACATGGCCTCTATTTTCAACTGAGCCACCTCTTTTCTTGCATCCCTAAGTTGTCTGATTAGTCTTTTGAATGTCTGAGTGCCAGGAGGAGAAGTGACATGCATATTCTCAATAGGTTTTTTCTCGGTCTCCTCTTCCACCTACATAGGAATTCCCTTATCTACTTCATCAGGCTTCTTGGTGGATTTTCTTTTATCTTTCTTCTTTTTCACAGGAGTTTCCTCTTTTCTTTCCACAGGCTTTCCAATGCCTTTAGCCTTCTTCTTTTGTACAGGGATTTCTGGTAGAGACTGTTCTTCAACAACTTCCCTAGGAATTAATGATCTTGTAAAGGTCTTCTGCCCTTGGTATTGACTACTGGAGGAGAAGAGGGGAAATGTATCTTCTTCCCTTTCTTGGATGTAGTTTTGGTAGAAGAAGGAACCTCTTCTAACCCTGGTGGAGGAGGTGGTGAAAAATCTCTTTGTGGGGAAGGACAAGCTTCCTCCTCAGCTCTTGTGACCTGCTTGCTGACCTATGAAACTTGAACAGGGGCTCTTCCCTTTCTCTTCCTAATGGTCCCTGTTTTAACAACACTGGTGGGTGATAAAGGACTTGCATTCTGTGATTGAGGAGTAGATACTAGATCCAACTTGAAGTGAGAAGTAACAACAAAATGTTCCCATGAAATCTCTTTCTTACCCAATTCCTCAGAGACTAACATTCTGATCAATCCAGAGTGGAAAAGGATAGAATCCACATCCTTAGACTTGGATTGAATCATGTCTGACATCTTACCTATGCTCCTGAAAAAATAATAGGGGATATTCATTTCAACTTTACCAGTAAAATGAAGCAAAAGCCTTATATGGTACTGGTACAATGTGTTAAATCTCCCTTCACATGTAAAATATCTCTGGATGATATTCAAGATCCTGTCAAAATGTTCAATCAACTAACTCCTTAGCACACCTTTAGACAAATCACTATCTTGATGTTCAAGTTTAAAGAGATCTTTGGCATAGGCTGAACTCAAAGACATGGATTTGAACCACTTTTCACCTATAGTAGGGATTCCTATTGCAACTAAGATAGAGGCTTCAGTAACCTCAAATTACAAATCCCCAACCTTGGTTCTCCTTCCATCAAAATGTAATGCAAATTATCTTGTCACCTCTGGATGGCCTCTTTGCATATTCTAGCAGAAGGAGAGGCATCCAACTCTTTGAAAGACCTATCTTGCCATGGGCTCTGTATCAAAAATATGCATATCCACAGGTTCTGTCCTAACCACCTTGCCCCCTTTGTGTGTCTTCTTTTATTGAGGAGACTCCATGGCTTAGAATGAGAGCTTATTAAGGCTTATGGGGTAGTAATAACCAGGAAGACTTAAAATTGAGATTCAAATGTACAAGGCTGACCTTTTTAAAACAGACTGGTGCTAGTAAGCCAAGTTTTGACTGTGCGAATACCACCCTTAGATTTGTACAGGTATTGAGAGTTTGGACAGTGAGGGGGTAATCTGAAATTGTCCCTTTATAGCTGGGTAAAAACGCTTAACTCAAAAAATGAAAGGAAGCAGGGGAGACACAGAGGGGTTAAGAAACACCTCTAGGTAGCGCGACACGTATGCAGAAGACAGACTATTTATATGATTGCAACCTTAGTAGCTATGACGAGCATATGTAGTCATACTTGGATACAAGCAAATGAAGCTCATAGGTTTGAAAAGGGAGGAGATAAGGATATGATGCAAAGATGATTCCCTTACACTATGCAAGCCCGATAAACTAAACTCTGAGCGCCAATTCTTTGTGAAAACTAATGTGCAGAGGAGGAAAAACAGGATACCTATGGAGTAGACACCTATTTGAAGCTTCAACAAAATATCAGGATGAAGTCACGAACATTTTGGCCCTTGAATCTATCTTAGCATCGGATTTGGTCGCATCATTTTCGCCTGGTCAGAACTATGAGTTTGAGCAGGACAACATTCTTGAATTTTCAAATCGTAAATGGTTATCAGGGATCGTAAATACGATATCTTGGAGGTATATTCAACCGACTCCTGGCACTGAAAACAAGGAACATGACATCAGTCGTGGTAATCATAACTCGTGGTGGAAATCATGATGAACAAGAAAGGCGCTATGGAACCGCTTGATGAGTGGGCAATGTTCCAGTTTAAAAAATGATTGGACAAGTAAGCAAGGAAAACAAGGCATACCCACGAGTTCATGAGTGAGGAAAATGGTGTGTCACATCGGTCTAGTCATGGGAGGGGAGGGATCGATCCTAGTGACAAATCATGAAGGGATCCAAAATTTAAGTCATGAACTAAAAAGGTTCTAATTCCAAAAATCAATTTGAGGATCAAACTAGAGCTATGACTCAAAACTTTATTTATCTAAGGGGACCTAACAAACATAAACTTTAGAAGGATGAAACTTAAAAAATTAAAATCTAAGGCTTAAAAAGGGATAAAAACAAACTAAAAACCCAAGGCAATTTAGTGTGATAACACTTAGTTCTGTAGACCCATTTACATCTGACAAGTTTTCTTCCTTTTGGAAGAGGTACAAGATCCCAAGTATTGTTTGCCATTAAAGAACGATACTCTTCATTCATTGTTGTATCCCAATATGGATGACCTGAAGCTTCTTCAAATGTCTCTGGATCATGAGTCTCTGAAACTTGAGCCAAAAGAGAAGAGGCTCGTTGGAACTGTGAACGATTTTGATGCTGATCTGAAGGATCACCGACAAGACCACCAACTGCTGCTCGTGTTGAGCAGATCCATCAAGGAAGCGGTGGAACTAGTTTTGGTTCAGGTTCAAAGGACTCATCTAGAGGAAGGTGAGTAGGGGGAGGTGGATTTTCATCCTCACTATCATCATCTGAAGAAGAAACTAGAATAGACACAGAAGAAGGAGAAAACATCAAAGATGGCTCACAGGTTGAAGAAGGAACAACCGTCGAATTAGGCTCATAGGATAAGATATTTTCATCAAATTTAACATATCTTCTAATAATAATTTCATTACAATGTGGTTGAATAAGTCTATAACCTTTGACATCTTCAGAATAACCAACAAATATACACTTCTCACTTTTAGGTTGCAATTCTTTCCTTTTCTCGTCAGGAATGTGAACCCATGTTGTACTGCCAAATACACGGAAGTGACTTACATCTGGTTTAATTTTAGTCCAAGATTCTTCCGCTGTTATATTTTTAAGAGCCTTTGTGGGAGTGCGATTGACTATGTAATTTTCATAGTTGATTTCTTCCGCCCAATACTTTAGACTTAATCCCCTAGATTGGATCATACAATTAGCCATTTATTTTAATGTACGGTTCTTTCTCTCAGTAACACCATTTTTTTGTGGTGTATATGGAACAATGTGTTACATTTGGATGCCCGGTGTGGTGTAGTAACTTGTAAAGTTATTGTTTACATATTTGCCTCCATTATCTCTTCTTAACTTTTGAATTTGATGTCCAGATTGATTTTCTACAAGGGCCTTGTAGGCCAAAAACTTGTCAAAAACTTCTCTCTTAAGTTTTAAGAAGTAAACCCAAGTATGTCTAGAAAACTCATCAATGAAATTTAAGAAATAATTGGACCCAGAAAAAGAAGGAGAAGAAAGTGTACCACACAAATCATTGTGAACAAGCTGCAAAGGGCCTGAGGCATGCCAAGAGGCATGTTTGTCAAAATTGTCTCGATGATGTTTGTTGAGAACACAACCAGCACAAACACCATCTCTGCATGAAATAGGATGAAGACTAGTCACCATTTGTTGATTACATAGTTGATGCAATGAGCGATAGTTTAGATGATCAAACCTCTCATGCCAAAGTTTGCTCAATTCATCGCTATGAGCAACAAAAACTGATGAAAAAGACGATGACCCAAAGTTGTCAAACTTGTACAACCCGATAATATCATCAGCAATTAAAGTTGCAAGAACATGCTTAGGATCTTTTTGATCCTTGGTTACAACTTGGTGAGGTGAAAACTCTACGATTTTACCTTCACCTGAATGAGTGATTTGATATACTAATAGAAGGTTACAAGAAAGACTCTGAACACATAATACATCATTGAAATGACCATTATCTACTTGCACTATTCTAGATCCTACAACACTAAGAGATCTATCATCACGAAAAACTATTTTCTTGGTGTTACATTCATTTAGAGAAGAAAATATGTCTTTATCCTTATCCATATGATAAGATGCTCTTGAATCAATAAGCCATTGATCAGAAGAAGAAGTAGAAGTTGTATTGAAGGAGAAACCAGAAATGAAAAGTGCATGTCCATGAGAAGAAGAAGAATCAATATTGATGTTGTGCTTCTTCATCGCTACTTCTAAAGATGCCATCTTCTTGAGACATCTGGACTCATCATGACCATCTTTATCACAAAAGTTGCAATGTCCATCAGTCTTCTTATTTTTATATTTTTCTCCTTTGTCACCTTTAGGAGCTGAAGTTGTCTGAGCAGGTTTGGGACCTTTATATTGCTTGTTGTTGTAGCGAGGATGTTTCTTCTTGGGATACTTGGGTTTATCTTTCTACTGGGAAACTAAGGTTTTGTTAGAGGTACCTGTAGTGTTGATCACTCCAAGTTGTACAAGATTATATTCCTCTCTAATCAAAGCAACAAAAAAGGACTCAAGAGTGGGTTTTTGATAATCTTTCCCTAGAGCCTCTCTCATGGCATAAAAGGTAGATACAAATAAATAATATGCACTACCTAGCTTAGAAAGAATAAGATAGATGCAACGCTCTTCCTCCATGTCTATATCACATTCTTCACATAAAATTATGAGTGTTTTAAACTTAGATAGATAGTCTCCAAGGAAAGAAATATCACTTGGACTTAAGGTCAATACTTGATTTTCTAACTATTGTGCTCGAATAATATTGAGTTTACCAAACACATATTCAATCTTTTCCCAAGCTTCATTGGGGTCATCAATTTCTTTAAGGTGGAACCTTAAATTAGAAGATATGGACATTCCGATTAGTCAACATGCTTCGTCACTCTTATGATCCCATTTTACTTTCTTATCATCATCAGTGGGTGTTTTTTCCTTTCCCAAGGTAATCCGATACAAGCCTTTACTTCTTAATAAATCTTCCATATGAGATTTCTATTGGAAGTAGTTGTTGTTGGTAAGCAAGAGATTACTTGTAGAATCCATATTAAATATGCAGATAATATGGATTTAAAAATAAAATTGATGATGTGGATTCAAATATCTCAAAAATTTATGTGGTTTTAAAAAAAATGGCACTAAAAACGGACTTCGAATGTGAGAATTATGCCATTTAAAAAAAAGGCATAAATGGTAACCAAAGGACCACGTGATAGTGTAAGTTTCTTTATGAAGTGACCCACTTTTATAAAGAGAAGTAGGGATCACTTTTACAATGAAGTTACTTTATAAATGAAAAGCTACATGCAAAATAAATAACTCTAAAATAAAATATTAAAGCTACTTATAGTGATTCACTTTTATACTTGAAGTGAAATACACTTTACAATTTGAGCATGAACTTTTAAAAAAAAAGTAACAAAAGAGAGAATTGAACTCAAGACCTCTTACTTAATAAGGAAACTTTTAACCAAATGGTCTAGCAAAACATATTGTATTTTTTAGGAAGAGGATTGTTGTTGTTGTGTTGGAGAGAGTGCTAAAAACAAACTCTTTTCACACAAGAAAAAAAAAAATTCTTCTCAATGACAACAAGGGTTAGATATCGGTTAGCTTACCCGGAAGATGCACCTTTTCCTATTTGTTTCTGATTTTTCGATATCGCACAGGGCATGAGGCAAAGAGCATACACAGATCTAAAAGAGTAGCAACCTGAAAATAAATAATACAAAACTGAAATAAAACCAAAATAATACTCTGTGTTGGAACACATATAATCCTAAACTTTGAGCTTTACATTCTCTACTTCATGAAAATATAATCTTTCTCAAAAGTGGTAACTTAGAAAATAACTTTTGAAATTTAAATCAAATTCATTTCTGGTTAAATAGTAACAAGATGCACGTAGTATCTGTCGTTGATGAAGTTTTTCAATTTGATTGAATGATCCTTACTTCTCTAGAGTTTTGGAGCTGCCTAATTATTAAAGAAGCAAATTGCTAAAGGTCACTTCAGAATTTCACGTTTTGGGTGTTTCGATAAGTCTTCACGATAAAATCCCTAGAACTCGAAAGTGTCCATTATCACTTTTCATAAACCTATTAAAGGACATGAGTCATAGTACACGTATATTTTTTGAGTCTTCCTTGTGTTGACATGTGGCACTCATTTCTGACATTTTTGCTTGAAGATTCATACAATTCTAAGCTACACATGGTACCCCCTATTCTCGACACGTCATCTTCGACATGTCACTACATGAGATGACCCTTCAGAAATATAACAAAGAGCTAGTTCGCAAATCCACGAAGCACTGGAATGACAAATTATTAAATTTTAATTAATTAAGTTAATCTTGGTCAAAAGATAATTAACGACTTTGCGCTTCGAGGTTTGGACGTTTACCTTTCATGATATCCTAAAAAATCTAAAGTCCAAATTTTCAAAGAACTTAAAGTTAGATATGATTAATTAAAACTTAAAAGTGATTATCGAATAATTAATCATTTCACAGTTTTGGGTTTCGAGGATTTCTTCTCGAGCTATATTTAAAAATCTTGAAGTATGAATATCCGAAGCAATTGAAGTTAAACATGATTAATTAATATTTAAAAAAAAGGTTATCTTGTAATTAACCTTTCATGGATTCACAATTCGGGAAATTTCAACTCCATTTCATCCAAAACTCTCGAACACGAACCGTCGAATATTAATGGCATTTATCACAAATCAATGGTAATGATTTTTTAACATAGATTGCAGATCTCCAGGTATACTTTCCCATTAAATTTAATAACTTTTTTCGTCAGTAAAGGTATACTCGAATCAATTCACTTGATGTGGATAAAATTACTTCAATTTTGAATTTCATTTTCATCTTCCGCAAAGTTGTAAGTTTTATCCAATTGAGAAGCTCAAACAATTCCTATGCAACATGTATCCTCATTTTGTTCTCTTGATATCATGGCACCATGAAATATGATGAAGAAGATTGAGGCAGCTGATGAAGGTTCGAATCCGAATGCAGACGTTCTGTTAGACACTACGCCATGAGCCATAGACTCTATGAAATCTTGGACACAAGTGTTCGAGATTCTGGAACATGAGGTTATAAATTTCCCAGAATATTCTGGCGGTGAAGTGGACGATAATCATGGAGCTAAAATTATATATATATATATCCCATTCCGAGCTTCAAAAGATAGTTTCACGGCCAAAACTCATGCCGTATAATGACATGATAAGATGGACCCAGGAAAACGTCGACGTCCAAACTAGGAGCATTTTAAACTATCAAAAGGTTGTTGTTGGGTCTTTCTGACCAGAGCCCATCCAAGTAATGTATAAGCTATCTCCTGGTCCTAAATATAATTACAATGTTGCATTCATGTTGGATTTTGAGCAGCAAGAATGCATACAATATGGCAAAAGATATCTTGATATAATCAAGTCTTGGTGGGGGCACCCAGAAAAGTTCAGGGCCGACGCTCATGGAATTTATGCCACAGCATCGTTGGATACTCACATGATTTATGTAGATATGATGCTCTGTATACTATTCAGGAAGAAAATCCCTACTCATTTCCCAGTGGCATGGGTGTCAATTATGCATGAGGTGGCCAAGGGATTCTCTTTTAATTGGGCCAAAATTTTATTAGACAACTTGGCTAAAGAAATTACTGAATACAAATTGGCGAAGTCAAAGGGGTAGCCTGCCCCTTTCTATATGTCCGCGTATATCATGGATTTTATTTTCTTTATAACCCCTTTCCCATTAATGAACTAGAGCTGGACCTTGAACAACGCATAACCTATTCACTTCTATCACTCCAAGCTGTGGGAAGACAAGGAAAAATATTTCTTCTACAAAATCTGCCACCATGTAGTGGTGCCCATTCATATAGCTTTATATGGCTTCCCACCCCTTGAATTTTATACATAATCATGGGAAATATGGGAAAAATAACATATTGGTTCGTCGAAGAAAACTTCTCTTACATCAGGTTTTTCGGATGCTCAGTCCCCCCCATGATCTCTCGAGATTTTTACCAGACCGGCTAGTATGTCAAGAAGTAGCTTATCAAATAGTAACAGGGGGCATAAAAAAGGAGCTGAAAGCATCCCAGAAAAAGGTATGGCCTACCTTCCCTCTCCAGGTTGGTATGTTTTCACTATTAGACTTCGGTCACTCCAAAGTGGAGGCTGCATCTTTGGAGGATGTCTAGTTGGTTGACATTGAAATTAAAAGGCATGGCCCACATAAAATTGTGGAAAACCACCTAGCCCAATACAACCTGAAGAGATATCTGCATGAAAACTCCCCACATGATGAAATATTCAGGGGATTTAGGTATTATGAGGAAGTACTGAACAAAGTCCAAACCTTGTCCCCAGATCAACATGCCAATTTCCTCAGTTTTCAAAGACACATATGAAACAACTTGTTGAAATTACTACAGGGAGAATCAGTAGCCACTTTGCCTGCATAAGAATTTGTACCTTCAGGTGTTGAACCAGGGAACTCTGGTAAACAAGATACCGAGGAAACCCCAAAGAGTTCCAAAGTTCTGACTCGAGAATTGAAAGCTTCATTATCAAATCCACAAGGCCCTCATGCCACGACTCAACTCAAAGCTTTCCTAAAGCAAGGGCATGATACATCTCATTCGACACCAACCAAATCTGCTGCCCATACTGTTGAACAACAATTGTCTATGGAGATGGGTACTCCTATTACTTCATTGACACCTTTGCAGTCTAGTTTCAGAAATCCTAGTTCTGAAGGCATCTTTATAGGTGATCTCACCCCAATTTCTCTCAAAGAGATGCCTCCTTCGGACTTCTTCTTCAGCAAGAAAAGGAGGCCCATCGTCAAATGATAAAAAAAGCAGAAGGATGGGGTAATAACTAAAATACAGAGGATTTTATATGATGGAAATGATCGTAATGATTCAGAATTCATGAAGGAAGTGGCAGGTTCATTAGGTGCCTTTGCCACTACAAATCAGTGGTCTGTGGAAAATTTAGCAGAGCAACTAAAATAGAAAAACCTATTGGTGGGTTAGTTGGAAGATCAAATATTGGCCATGGAATAGACTGTGAAGAATAATATGAACCAAGACTTTGAACAGATCAGAGCTTATGAAAGGCATCAAATTCAACAACTGCAAGCTAACCTCAAGGAGCTCCATTGGAATTCACAGGCCAAAAAATAATTGGTCACTCAACAAGAGGAGTTAATAAAGAAATTGCAAGCTAAGTTAGACTTGACTTAAGGTTCATTAGTAGAGATATCATCTTTCCAGACTCAGGCACTAGAGGTAAACAAAAATCTAGAAATGACCCAACAAGATATTTTCATGAAGGTCGATGCTATCCAGAAATGCTATAGGGAAGTAGACCTCACTCTAATATATATATATATATATATATATATATATATATATATATATATATATATATATATATATTAGGGAAGGAGAATATCGCTCAGCCAGAGGTAAATTTCAAGAGGCCATAATATTGTCACAAAAGGATAATGTCCCCAATTTTCCTCATCTTTCCCCCTCCAAACAAATAAGAGGTGATCTGGCCTTGAATGTATAGGAAACGAATTTAGAAGAGAGCAAGAGATTAGCCCAGAAGGTGAAAGATTCTTGTCAAGAAGTGCTATCATCCTTAGAAAAAAAATTGATTGATTTTGAGTGAAGCAGTATCGTGGAGGCCCTAGGGAAAATCGATATTGCAAAAAACCAACATAATTCTAAGAAGAACAAAGAAGAAACTCTGGAAGACATACAAGAAATGATCCAGATTGACCTCCTTAAGATTAATAAGTGGCTAGTGAACCCAAGTTCACAGTTCCAGACCTTTACTCAAGAAGCGAAAAGAATCAAAGAAAGACTACCTCAAGTGGAAAAGAAATTATACATTTTCTAGGGGAATGAAACCATTGAGCCATCAAATATAGTGGTGGAATTTTTAGATATATGCAACCAATGCATCGAGCATGGACAAGCAAGCACAGTGGTGAGCAGATAAGGAACTGTCATTGCTGAAGGGACATATGTCAACAAAGATACAATGACCAGGATGGTGTGACAAATTATCAATAAGATAAAACAACATATGTGTCTGACCTAAAGGAATGATAAAAGGAAGCGTTTCGACCAACAGATGAAGAGATAACAGAAATTGCCAATGAAATTCATCCTTCTTTATGCATTGTTTTCTTATTCCAAATATTTGCTATTTTTAATTATAAGAAGTCCAACCGTTTTGAGTTGTGATAGTTTTGTATAAATACATATATTGAAGATCTATTAAGGGATTCTTCTTGCTGAATGTAAAAGAGAAAACCTTCCTTATTGAGCATTAATACAAGTGCAAACAAAGATTCCAAATTTTGTTTAGTTTGGGTTATGTGTTTCTTCTGTTTTTCCATATCTCAACATTTATTTAAGCAGTTCCTTGATAAATGTTTGATTTAAACTTAGTACAACAACTATTGTAATCACATTACATCAGTAATTGGTTAAGTAAATAGTTTTTCCTATGCATTTACTGTGAGTAAATCAAGACCTGCGAGCTGTGCAGATTACTGTATTTTATACTTTATTCAAGGTTACACTATCTATTTTATTATATTGCAACAAGGTGAGAATCTTCAGAAATTGATGCCTTGATTTGTTTAACAGTTTTGTATTTTTCTCTCGCACCATTCGACATTACGATTTTACTCAAACATGAAATACAACCTCTGTGTTTCCATACTGTTAATTTCATTTAAGGAAATTTTCTCATATAACTAAGGTAGAAAAATAAATCTTTAAAAACACTCTCTTAAACTTTCCTGATGCCTGACATTACTCTTTGAGACTTAAGTTTAATCTCAGGAACAACATCCTTTTGGCGCTATTTTTGGGGACAGAGAAACGAATTTATTTTTCCCTGGGAAAACGACAAGGTAAGATTCTATCTTTGATGGTGAACAAAGATTGAATACACAAGTAAGGCTATTTTTATATTTCACTTAGAAACTCCACCACAGATAAACTAGCATTCGGTCGAAATAATACCATAAAGAACCCTGAAGATAAGCATACCACGCCTGTATCAGATCCCAAAAGGTTGTTGAAACCAAAGGGATACCTCAAATCGACTACTGCATCGATAGGTAAAATATACCAACCCAAAGTTACACAAGTCAATACTAAGGTCCTGGTTGAAGAAATAACCCCTGAAGAGAATTATAAGCAAGCACCCTTTGCATAGGCATCAAATAGTAAACTCGAGGTTAGGTTTGAGAACCCAGAGGAAATTATACCCAAAATAAAGATTGAGATTGACTCGACTAATACTCCTAAATGTCAGAACGAAAGATCCCTCTCTATACTCATTGTCGTTAATATTTTGTCTACCCCATCCTTACCTAATGTAAAGGTTTCAGTTCTCTAAAAACCCGAAGAACATATTTTATACCTTGATTCATCCCCTATCGATTCACCTATTTATACATCTTGTAAGTCTGAGGAAACCAGTCCATGTTTCCCTTTTCCTCCTCTTCTATACTTTTCATCTCCTAATGACATTTTTCTATAATTTCCTGTGCCACAACTTGAAGAAGTTGAAAGGTCATCACTTCAGTCCCTCGAGGTTTTCAAAAACCCTCTTTTTTCCCAAAGTCTGTCCCCTAGACTTCCAATGGTTGTTGTTGGAGGAGGTGGTGTTGGAGGCGGAGGAGAAGGTGGAAAAGGTCAAGGACAACCCCCACCCTCTAGAATTTTTGCCAAGGTAGCGGCCAGATACGCTCCCTTGGTCCTTCCTTCCATCCTTCATGACTTTCCTGAAAATGATATGAATAACTTACCAAGATTTATGGGAGAAGGAGATTTAACCGCAATAGAACACATAGCCTTTTTCGATCAATTTGTTGATATCCTTGGAATTGAGCATGAAGATGTTTACTCAAGTATTTTAGTGAAAGCCTTCAAAGGAAAAGTAAGAACCTGGTTTTGAGGACTCTCAGTAGGATGCCTACTGTCATATGATGATCTAGAAAATGCATTTTTAAGACAGTGGGGAGAAAATAAAGACCATCTTTATTATTTGATTGAATTTGGGGCTCTAAGAAAATGGAATTCTGAGTTGGTTCTCTATTTACTCATAGGTTCAACAAACTATACCATAAGATCCCAGCCAAAGTTAAACCCTCTCAACCTATGGCAAAGGTAACTTTCACAGGGGCTTTTGAACCTGACTTTTCCTTACTCTTAAGAGAAAGAAGATCTGCCACTTTGGCAGGAATGAAAGACAATTCCATAGAAATCGAATCAAATATGATGGCATCTGGTAAATTAAAATCCAAGGTTGAGACAGGAACCAAAGAACCTAAATGTTTCAGGGAACAAGCAGGACCCTCCAAAGCTGGAAAGTCTGCGGAAGAAAAAATGGATGAGATGGCTAAGATAATCAAAGATTTGTCGAACACAATATCTAGAATGGAACTAGACCAAGACAAACTTGATCCATTTGCTAGAAATCAGTCCAGGGGAAATCCTAACCCCCAAATACAATAGACACAAGTGAAAAATGAAGATAAAAAAATCCAAGCTCCGTTTAAAACGGAAAATTTTATGCAAAGGGATGATACAAAAAATTATGAGGGGTTAGAAGAGGATATAAATAACCTTAGTGATGACGACTGAGAGCCTCATTTAACTAGATAGGATTATGAAATCTATTTGGACTTAGAACCCCTATTTAATAATGAGGAAAGTATAAATAATCTGGGAGAGCCTGCATATCAAGGACTCTTCGACTCGATAATGGTCGAACTTGAACATAAGTACAATTTAAGGCCCAAAGAAACAAATCCTACAAGTGTTCCACCGAAAAATATTTTATCAAAAAATAAAGTGAATGAGGCAGTTGTTACTAAACCACTAGTTGAAACACAAGCTTCTCGAACAAAAATAGTTGAAACAAGAGCAACACAAACTAAGATAACAAAGAATATTGAAGCACAAGCTCCAACCAGAGAATTCGAAAAAACAACTAGAGGTTTCAGTTTAGAAAATGAACTAAATAAAATTAAAATCCCCATGCCCCTGGTTGAGCTTGCCAAGAATCCAATTTATAAAAAACAGATTGCTAAAATGATAAATTTTTCTAATGCTGAATGTCATGCATATGTTATCAATCTACAAGATGAAAGACCTACGACTATGTTTGGTCTGCACATCGAAAATACTAAGGATTTCCTTGCTCTATTTTATATTACATTAACTATGCACAATCACTTACTCCACAACTGCATGTTAGATTATGGGGCCTCTCATAATTTAATGCCTAAAATTATCATGGAAAAATTGGGCCTTGAAATCACTAGACCTTATCAAGACTTATACTCGTTTGATTCTAGAAAAATTAAGTGTCTTGGCATGATCAAATATTTGGTAGTAAATATTGCACAGATCTCTGTAAAAAGTATCCTTATGGATGTAGTCGTTGTTGGAATCCCTTCCAAGTACGACATGCTTCTATCCAGGTCTTGGGGCACAAAATTAGGAGGATCATTTTAGCTGGACATGACTTACGCTACGATCCCGATTTTCGGTGGACAATTTACTCGACTATACAAAGAGACTAGACTAGCATATACTATAAGTGACCCCCAAAACCCAAATAATTACCCAGTCTATGTTTCCGATCAAGATTTAGAAAATTGTATTTTATCAATAGATGATGATTTTGAAGAATGTACAGAAGAAGAAAATAAAAAAAAAATAGAAAAAACAAAGAAAAGTGTAAATAGTAGAGAAGGAGTATGGAAAAAAAAATTTGATGGTGCATCATCCTGCAAAGAGGCAGGGGCTGGAGCGTTATTTGTAGCACCAAGAGAGGAGTACTTTATCCCATTTTTATATAGATTACAGTGGGAGATTGATTATATAAATAATGTCTGTGAGTATGAAGCTCTAGTCTTAGAATTAGAGGCTGCCAGAAAATTAAACATTGAACATTTAATATTTTATGGTGATGCAAAGATTATTGTGAAACAAATAAAGAAACAATATTAGGCTAAACATCCAAGGCTAAGGTCATACAAAAATTGCACCTGGGATTTGATAGAGAATTTCTTCTCATCCTTTAACATTCACTACATTCCCATAATGGAAAATCAGTAGGAAGACTCTTTAGCCAAAGCAGCTGCGACATTTGTACCACCTAGTGTCCTAAAACTGAAGTATCATATTGAAATGAGACATAGACCTTCAATCCCAAATAATTTTTAGCACTGACAAGTCTTTGAACATGACGAGAAAATTAAACAGTTCCTGGAAATGGTTGACGAGTTCTCTGAAACTCACATAGATCAGGAAAATCAGAATGATCCTATCAAGGTCATTCAAGAAGGTGAGGATCTTGAAAATTTCCAGGATAAGATCGCAAATCACCAAATGCTTGTGCTTAATAAAAATCAGATCCCCAGAGGTCTGATACCCTTAGAGAGATTGTTTGACCAAGATGATATACCCTTAAAATCTACCTTACGACCTCAGCCCGAAGAGGTTGAGGACTGTAATATAGAAACTAAAGAGGATCCTAAGCTGGTCAAGATATCTAAATACCTTATAGACCAAGTAAAAATGAAGTACGTTGAATTTATTAAACAATATAGAGACGTATTTGCATGGTCCTATGATGATCTAAAAACTTACGATACCTCTGTAATTGAACATAAGATTCCTTTGAAGCATGATATCAAACCTTTCGGGAAGAAGCTGAGATAGATAAATCATATCCTATTACCAGTGATAGAAATGGAAGTTAAGAAGCTTCTCGATGCGAATATTATCATTCCACTCAAGTATTCCGAATGGGTAGCTAATTTGGTACCCATCGGGAAGAAAAGTGGAGAAATAAGGCTTTGTGTAGATTTCATGAATTTAAACGAGTCATCCCTCAAAGACAACTACCCACTGCCAAAAATGGATCATGTCCTAGAAAAATTAGTTGGAGATAACATAATTTCTATGATTGATGGTTTTTTCGGATACAACCAAATTTTTTTCCACGAAGACGATAAAGAAAAGACTGCATTTACCACTCCGTAGGGAACTTTCATGTATGATAAAATTCCATTTGTTTTGATGAACGCATAGGATACTTTCCAAAGAGAGATAGATATAACTTTCATTGGTGAGAGAGATAAATTTGTTGTTATTTACTTAGATGATCTAACAGTCTTCTCCAATTTTGATGCAGAACAACTGGTTCATCTCAAACAAACCTTCGAGAAATGAAGAAAATTTGGTTTGTCTCTTAACCCTAAGAAGTCACATTTTTCTATGCAAGAAGGCAAGTTTATGGGTCATATAGTTTCGAGGGATGAAATCAAAGTTGACCCTAAGCGATTCAAGTCTATTGACATGATAAACATTCCTAGAAATAAGAAAGAAATCCAGTCTTTTTTAGGGAAGATAAATTTTTTGAGAAGATTTATCCCTAACTTCGCGGAAATTGTCAAACTAATTACATATATGTTGAAGAAAGACAGTGAAATGAAATGGACCGTCAAAGCTAAAGCATCATTCGAGAAGGTTAAGAAAGCTATAAGTGAATCACCAATGTTAGCTATCCCAGAATATACCAAGGAATTCCTGATCTTCTCTTTCGCATCTGAACATACTATCACAATGGTACTCCTACAAAAGAACGAAGAAGGTTTCGAGAAGACGATAGCCTTTTTCAGTAAAAGTCTCAGGGATGCTGAATTAAAATATGATATACTGGAAAACAAGCTTTAAACGCAATGGTGAAATATATCAAATCTTTCAAGACATATGTACTGCATTCCAAAATAATCACTTATGTGCCAACAAGCATTGTCAAAGATATTTTGGTACAAATAGATAGTGATGGTAAGAGAGGTCAATGGTTAGCTAAAATTCAAGAGTTCAATCTAGAAGTAAAACCGTCTAAGCTAGTCAAAGGTCAGGGCCTGGCGAAATTGTAAGAATAATCAAATTTCAAGGCACTAAGGATAAACCACCTGGAATCACACAGATGTATCCTAGATATAGAGGAACTTGATGATCAAACCCCTACAATCCAGATCAAAGATAAATCTTCTTCCTTTGAATGGTATCGCAATATTGTTTCATACCTCCTTACCCTTCAATGCTCAAGTGGCATGACTCCATACAAAGTGAGAACATTAAAGCTACACGCAATTAAATATTGTATTATTAAAGGCCAACTGTACTGGAAGGATCCTCTAGGTTTCTTGTTATGTTGCTTAACAGAACCTGAAACAGAGAATGTCATAAATGAGTTTCGCGAAGGAGTGTGTGGAGGACATCATTCCTGAAGGGAAATGGCCTACAAGATTTTAAGAGTTGGATATTATTGGCCAAAGTTATTTACTATTGTGAATGCCAAGTTCAGAGCCTGTAACCATTGCCATTTGTTCTCTGGTAAGCAAAATATCCCTGCACTACCTTTAATCCCAGTCCAAGTAGAAGCTCCTTTTAACCAGTGGGGTTTGGACTTCAATGAAAAAATCCATCCGCGGTCAAGCGCCCAACATAAATGGATTTTAACCACTACTGATTACTTCATGAAATGGGTAGAGGCTATTCCAACTTAGAATTCTATTGATTCGGTGGTAATAAACATTTTGGAAGAGAACATCCTATCGATATTTGGTTTCCCTCGTAAAATAGTCATGAACAATGCCCAAGCTTTCAGATCTATGGCAATGGTAATTTTTTGTCAAAAATATAACATTGTGCTAGGACATTCTACAACCTGTTCTCCTCAGGGAAATGGGTTGGATGAAGCATCCAACAAGAGCTTTATGAATATAATCAAAAATATGTTGACGGAAAATAAAAAGGCTTGACACGTTCACTTGAAGTACACCTTATGGGCGACCCGAATTGACACGAAGAAATCAATAGGTATGTCCCCTTTTCAAACGGTTTATGGTACTGACGTTGTCCTTCCTATAAATTTCGCTCTTCCTATGATGAATTTGTGGAAAGATGAAAAGGAGGAGCCAAATGAAGTTACTAGGAGGATAAACCAAATAATCAAAGTCCAACAAAACAAGGCCAAAGTAGATGACAAACTTCAAAAGTACCAAGATAATATGAAATCTCTCTTCGATAAAAATGCTAAAGACAAGGAGTTTCTTTCTGGTGATCTAATTTTAAATGGGATTCTATAAGAGAATATGCGAGAAAACACGGCAAGTTCGATAATCTCTGGTTCGGACCATTCAAGATTGCAGCTGCAAAGGGAAAAAATTCCTTCCTACTGGAAAATATTGAAGGAAAAAAATTGGACGCCCCTATCAACGGGAATTATCTAAAACATTTTATGCAATAATCATGTTTCACATCACCATTGTATATACTGGTTTGGGTCTTCTATTTCAATTTTCAATTTCATTTTCTTTCGTAGACTATCTAAATTTTACTTTTTTCGTTGTAAATAAACCAAGCCTTATTCGATATCATAAAATCAAAATATAAAATATTTGTATTGCATATCATTTCTATTCTGCGAAATTCTCTAACTTTTCCTATTTTGGTCCTATGCAGAATACTTACTATCAGATGAGAAATGAGGAGGTATCAGAATCCAACGCTCAGTTTTCAAAACATTTTTTTTTCTCTCAAAACAGGTGATGAATTAATAATTGGTTTGATTGAAAATATAAATGAAATCCTAGGTATGAACTTCTATACTTATTGTTCAAAATAAAATTCTAAAGAAATCTTATCGTATATAAACAAGGTTATACTCATGTAAATATAATCACCTGATCAAAGATCATAAAAGTATAAATCTGTAGATTAATTCTGAAGCCTTATCTGAATCAAATGAAAATAAAACACAAATGAAATAGAAAGAAAATAAAATAAGAATAAAAATGGGCTTAAAGAAGAGAAGATGGATAATCAAGAAGTGAACTTGTGTGGAAATGAGATTCTTTTGCATCAAAGCCTCTAAGTCCTTGTTCTGTTTCATTTTGCCTATCCTCGAGCTTTTACTCTATCCTGATTTTCACTACCCATCCTTAAGTCTTCATAGAAAGAAAGAATTTTTCCTTGAATATGAAAACTTAAAAACATATATTCAAAACAAGATTAGGTGAAAATCTTTATGGTCTTCTAATTTTAATTGAAAGAAAGTATGTCTAGGCTAATCCTCATAACTTTAGCTCTTCTAACAAATTTTAACTGATTAATTCGCTCAAGGCCAATCCATGGAAAATAAAAATTCCCTATAAAATATTCCCTATAGGAAAGGATGTATTGAAGATCGGGAGAGATTTAGTTCAGAGTACAATCAAAAACATTTGGCAGACCTTCACTGTCAAATTTTAAGCAGATATCATCCCTTGTATGATACATACAAATTGATTTCCCCCACTTCAAAAATATAAAAAATAAGACATATGGTGAAAGGAAATTCATAAAATGATTACCCCCATCTAGTCCAAGACAAATGGTGAAAGGAAATTCTTAATTTGATTGCCCCCATTTTTTCCAAAAGAGATGATTAAAGGAAATTCATGTAATGATTGCCCTCATCTCAGTAAAATGCAAAAGTGCTAATTGAAGTGGTGAAAGGAAATTCAATGGGAGATGTAGATAAATTCACCGAGGTACTGAACATGCTCATTGGAAGTGAAGCAATATCTATGATCTCTGTAAGGCTGTCATACACACATATAACATACTCTGGTATCTAGTTCTCTTTCCGGTAATATTTACATTCTAAACCGACAAGGGATTCCCTAAATAAATTGTTAAAATTACTTAGCCTTGATGTGAATGAAATCGACCAAAGTATAATATTTTAGTTAAAGTTGTTTTTATTATCTTAAGCAAATCCAAACTCAATTTTAGGAAAAGGAAATTATTAATATCCTAACTTGAGATCAATAATTAGTTGTGTTTTGAAGGTTTTCTAAGATTCAGTTGAATTTCATTTTTTCTCTGTGTGATTTTTTCCTAGAGGTGTTTCCCAAAAATGCAATAATGACTCCATTTACCCAATAAAGGCACTTGGTATACTGTTCTTCCACGCCTCACAAGGAGACGCGATCCCCAGATGGAGCCTATATTGGAACACATATAATCCTAAACATTGAGCTTTACATTCTCCACTTCATGAAAATATAATCTTTCCCAAAGTGGTAACTCGGAAAACAACTTTCGAAATTTAAATCAAATTCATTTCTGGTTAAATAGTAACAAGATGTGCGTAGTATCCGTCATTGATGAAGTTTTTAGATTTTATTGAATGATCCTTACTTCTCCAGAGTTTTGGAGCCGCCTAATTATTAAATAAGAAAATCGCTAAAGGTTGCTTCGTAATTTTGCGCTTCGGTCATTTCGATAAGTCTTCACGATAAAATCCCCGAAACCTGAAAGTGTCCGTTAGCACTTTTCATAAACCTATAAAAGGAAATGAGTCATAGTACACATATATCTTTTGAGTATTCCCTGCGTTGACACGTGGCACTCATTTTTGACATTTTCTCTTGAAAATTCATACGATTCTAAGTGACATGTGGCACCCCCTGTTATCGACACATCATCTAGAATGACTTCATCTTCGACACGTCACTATGGGAGATGACCCTTTGGAAATATAACAAAGAGCTAGTTCACAAATACATGAAGCACTGAAATGTCGAAGTATTAAATTTTAATTAATTAATTTTATCTTGGTCAAAAGATAATTAACGACTTCGCACTTCGGGGTTCGAACGTTTACCTTTCATCATATCCAAAAAATCCAAAGTCCGAATTTCTGAATCACTTAAAGTTAGATATGATTAATTAAAACTTAAAAGTGATTATCGACTAATTAATCATTTCACAGTTTCGGGTTTCGAGGATTTCTGCTCGAGCTACATTTAAAAATCCCAAAGTTAGAATATCTGAAGCACTTGAAGTTAAACATGATTAATTAATATTTAAAAAAATATTATCTTGTAATTAACCTTTCACGGATTTGCGATTCGGGAAATTTCAACTCTGTTTCATCCAAAACTCTCGAACACGAACTGTTGAATATTAATGGCATTTATCACAAATCAACGGTAATGATTTTTTAACATAGATTGTGGATCACCAAGTATACTTTCCCATTAAAGTTAATAAATTTATCGCCAGTAAAGGTATACTCAAATCAATGCACCTGATGTGAATAAAATTACTTTGATTTTGAATTTCATTTTCGTCTTCGGCAATGTAGTAAGCTTTATCGGATTGAGAAGCTCACGTAATTACTCTGCAACATGTATCCTCATTTCATTATATTGATATCATGGCACCACAGAAGATGATGAAGAATACTAATGCAACTGGTGAAGGTTCGAATCCGAATGCGGACGTTTTGTTAGACACTACGTTGCGATCCATAGACTTTGTTAAATCTTGGACACAGGTGTTCGCGATTTTGGAACATGAGGTTATAAATTGCCCAGAAGATTCTGGCGATGAAGTGGATGATACTCATGGAGATAAACTCGGATATATAGCCCAGTCCAAGCTTCACAAGATAGTTGTGCAACCGAGACTCATGCCATATAATGTCATGATAAGTTGGGCCCTGGAAAATGTCGACGTCCAAACCAGGAGCATGTTAAACTATCAAAAGGTTGTTGTTGGGTCTTTCCAACCATAACACATCCAAGTAATGCATAAGCTATATCATGATCCTAAATATAATTACAATGTTGCATTCATGCTAGAGTTTGAGCAACAAGAATGCATACAATATGACAAAAGTTATCCTGATATAATCAAGTCCTGGTGGGGGCTCCCAGAGAAATTTAGGGCCGACGCTCATGGAATTTATGCCACAACGTCGTTGGATACTCACACAATTTATGTAGCTATGATTCTCTATAGACTATTTGGGAAGAAAAGTCCTACTCATTTCCCAATGGCATGGGTGTTAATTATGCATGAGGTGGCAAAGGGATTCTCTTTTAATTGGGCCAAAATTTTATCAGACAACTTCACTAAAGAAATTACTGAATACAAATTGGCGAAGTCAAAGGGGCAACACGCCCCTTTCTATATGTCCACGTATATCATGGATGCTATTTTCTTTATAACCCCTTTCCCACTGATGAACTGGAGCTGGACCCTGACCAATGCAAAACCTATTCACTTCTATCACTCCAAGTTGTGGGAAGACAAGGCCAAATATTTCTTCTATGAAATCTGCCACCATGTAGTGGTTCCCTTTCATATGGATTTATTTGGTTTCCCACCCCCTCAAATTTTAGACAAAATCATGGGAAATATGGGCAAAATCGAAGATTGGTTCATCGAAAAAAACTTCTCTTACATCAGGGTTTTTGGATGCTCAGTACCCCCCCATGCTCTCTCAAGATTTTTACCAGACCAACTAGTATGCCAAGAAGTAGCTTATCAAATAGTAATAGGGGGCATCAACAAGGAGTTGAAAGAAACCTAGAAAAAGGTATGGCCTACCTTCCCTCTCCAGGTTGGTATGTTTTCACTATTAGACTTCAGTCACTCCAAAGTGGAGGCTGCAACTTTAGAGGATGTCAAGTTGGTTGACGAATTTAAAAGGCACGACCCACATAAAATAGTGGAAAACCACCTGGCCCAATACAACCTGAAGAGATATGTGCATGAAAATACCCCACATGATGAAATATTCAGGGGAGTAAGGTCTTATGAGGAAGTATTGAACATAGTCCAAACCTTGTCCCCAGATCAACAGATTAGTTTCCTTAGTTTTCAAAGACACATATGAAACAACTTGTCGAAAGTAATATAGGGGGAATCGATAGCCACTTCACCTACAAAGGAATCTGTACCTTCAGGTGTTGAACCAGGGAAATCTGGTAAACAGGATATCGAGGAAACCCCAAAGAGTTCCAAAGTATTGACTCAGGAATTGAAAGCTTCATTATCAAATCCACTAGGCCCTCAGGCCATGACTCAGCTCAAAGCTTTCCTAAAGCAAGGGCGGGATACATGTCATTCGACACCAGCCACATCTACTACCCATGTTGTTGAAAAACAACTATCTATGGATATCACTACTCCTATTACTTCATTGACACCTTTACAGTCTAGTTTCAAAAATCCTAGTTCCGAAGTCATCTTTATAGGTGATCTCACCCCAATTTTGCTCGAAGAGATGCCTCCTTTAGACTTCTTCTTCAGCAATAAAAGGAGGGCCATCGTCAAACATGAAACACAACAGAAGGACAGGGTAATAACTAGAATACAGAGGATTTTATACGATGGAAATGATCGTGACAATTCATAATTTATGAAGGAAGTGGAAGGTTCATTAGGTGCCTTTGACACTACAAATCAGTGGTCTGTAAAAAATTTAGCAGAGAAGATAAAACAAAAAAACCTATTGGTGGGTCAGTTGGAAGATCAAATGTTGGCCATGGAACAGACTATCAAGAATAAGATGAAACAAGACTTTGAACAGATGAGAGCTTATGACAGGCATCAAATTCAACAACTACAAGATAACCTCAAGGAGCTCCATCGGAATTCATAGGCCAACAAAGAATTGGTCACTCAACAAGAAGAGTTAATAAATAAATTGCAAGCCAGTTTATACTTGACTGAAGGTACATCAATAGAGATATCAACTTTCCAAACTCAAGCATTGGAGGTAAATGAAAAGCTAGAAATGGCCCAACAAGATCTTTTCATGAAGGTTGATGCTATCCAGAAATGATACCAGGTAGTAGACCTCGCTCTAAAATATATCTATATTAAGGAAGGAGAAGCTCGCTCATCCCGAGCTAAGTTTCAAGAGGCCATCATAATGGGACAGAAAGATAATGTCCCCAATTTTTCTCAGGTTTCCCCCTCCAAACAAATACGAGGCGATCTAGCCCTGAAGATATGGGAAACAAATTTAGTAGAGAGAAAGAGATTAGCCTAGGAGGTGAAAGATGCTTGTCAAGAAGCACTATCATCCTTAGAAAAAAAACTGATTGATTTTGAGGGAACCAGTATCGTGGAGGCCCTAGGGAAAATCTATATTCCAATGAACCAACATAGTTCTAATAAGAACAAAGAAGAGACTCTAGCAACCATTCGAGAAATGAGCCAGATTGACCTCCTTAAGATTAATAAGTGGCTAGTGAACCCAAGTTCACAGTTCTAGACCTTGACTCAAGAAGTGAAAAGAAACAAAGAAAGACTACATCAAGTGGAAAATAAATTATACATTTTCAAGGTGAATGAAACCATTGAGCCATCAAGGATAGTGGTGAAATTTTTAGATAGATGCAACTAATGCATCGAGCATGGATAAAAAAGCACCATGGCGAGCAGATAAGGAAATGTCAAAACTGAAGGGAAAGATGTCAACAAAGCTACAATGACCAGGACATTGTGCCAAATTATCAAGAATATCAAACAACATATGTGACCTAAAGGAACGAGGAAAGGAAGCGTTTCGTCCAACAGACGAAGAGATAGCAGAAATTGCCAACGGAATTCATCCTTCTCTATGCATTGTTTTCTCATTCCAAATATTTGTTATTTTTAATTATAAGAAGTCCAACCGTTTTGAGTTGTGACATTTTTGTATAAATACATAGATTGAAGATCTATTAAGGGTCGCTTCTTGCCGAATGTAAAAGAGAAAACTCTCCTTATTGAGTATTAATACAAGTGTAGAGAGAGATTCCAAATTTTGTTTAGTTTGGGTTATGTGTTTCTTCTGTTTTTCCACATCTCAACATTTCTTTAAGCAGTTCCTTGATAAATTTTTGATTTCAACTTAGTGCAACAACTATTGTAATCGCATTACATCAGTAATTGGTTAAGTAAGCAGTTTTTCCTCTACATTTACTATGAGTAAATCAAGACCCGCAAGCTGTGCGGATTACTTTATTTTATACTTTATTCAAGGTTACACTATCTATGTTATTCTACTGTAACAAGGTGAGACTCTTCAGCAATTGATGGCTTTCTTTGTTTAACAGTTTTTTATTTTTCTCTCACACCATTCAACATTACAATTTTGACTCAGAAATGAAATACGGCCTCTGTGCTGCCATACTGTTAATTTCATTTAAGGAATTTTTCTCATATAACTAAGGTAGAAAAAACACTCTTTAAAAACAATCTCTTAAAATTTCCTGATTCCTGACATTACTCTTTGAGACTTCAGTTTAATCTCAAGAACAACACTCTGCAAAAATTTAAAAAAATGCATATGCAAGCTTTATACATTCAGATCTTACTGAAATCGTCGTATCATGGGGAAACAAAAACCTTTTCGAGTGAAACAAAAAGTGTTCCTGAATGAAACGAGCGCTCTAGATGCAATGGAACGATCCTCTTAGCCCATAAATGTACATAAATGACAGAAAATGGAGATGAGACAACTCGGCTTCATGATCTTGATCTACAACAGGAACGGGTCTTCAAACAGGCTCTGATACCATGTTCAATAACACAGGTATTCCAACAGAGGATGAAAACCTTCACTAACCACTCACATAACCAGATCAAATATCAGCACACTAATGTTTTCACATGGTAAAACCCCTACGAGGAAACATCCACGGCCCCAGCCAACATGGCCACTTGGAGTAGTTTATTAATGCAAACGAAAAAGATTACAGAGATATTTTACAAGAGAGTTTCTCACAATTGATCATCAAAAAATGACCCTCCATGCTCTTTAAATAGAGATCATGGACCAATCGGGTGTTAAGCCATAGATCAATGGTCATTAAGATCGAGGAGAATATGAACCGTCAAATCACTCTATGTTGGGAACATATCATGACCGTCGGATTTCCTAACTACAAATGCATACTAATGCATACTAAAGAAACACACTTTTACCTAACGACACATTAGACCAAGTAGATCTTAACTAACTCCTAAGTGTCTAAATATACTAACAGATTCATATCCTCCTAAGGTTGTTGTTTCGATCTTAATAGATCCAAACATCAACAATATTTTAGGATACATT
>ML801284.1:122673-150143 GCA_009831015.1 Picea engelmannii | reverse complement strand
TTCAAGTACAAGATGATTCAAAATGAAAATGTCTCCTTGGTATATATAGGAGACTAGGAGGTATAATTACAACTAATGGCCTAAAGCTGACATAAATAAAATAACATTACTAATATAATATGCCCGAATTAAGGGGTAATGAGCCAATATTAGGGCTTAACACTAAGAAAATAGTGTTGGTCGTCAGAACATTATATGCCATCTATCGTGTAAACCCTACCCAATCATTTAGAAGTCTACGTTCTAAAAATTTGTCCACCTCATTTTAATTTCAAACTTATTGATTATGTGACCACTCATGAAGTCTTAAAGAAATAAAAACCCAAAATTAATATGAGTAGTCTCTGGCATAGTGAATGCCACCCACATCCCAATTCTTGGTGAGCATGGCACTTAGGTCACTTTTTTATGGTTTTTCAGATGGGTATTCATTTTGAATTAGGAAATTGGAAATCTTCAATTACAATTTTAAGGTAACTGGTTTGTTAACAATGTGAGTTTATTTAAATGGTTGTTGTACCAAACCGTTCTTCATATGTTTTCAAATTTAGTTCTTTTGTTTCCACATTTTAGGGAGATTGGGAACTACTACCAAAAGTTCCCAAAGAGAATTAGTTCAAAAATCTCTAATCACATAAATGGTAGAATTTTCCACATAATCCAAGTGAAAATATGTAACATATCCTCACAACATATGATTTCAAGTGAAGGAAAATATTATTATGCTTGTAACCCCTCCACTACACTACCCATACTCATACTAAGAAACATGAACAACAACAAAGCATTACAAAACTCAACTACCATAAGACAAAAACACAATGTTACACCAAAAGGAGAAGATATTCAAAAAACAAAGAAGCAAATCCACAGATTAAATTCATATTGTATACAAACTTTAAACAAGTAAAACATGATAATGAAGAAACATGAATAACAATAAAGCATTACAAAACTCAACTATCATTAAACAAAAACACAATACTACACCAAAATGAGAAGATATTCAAAAGACAAAAAAGCAAATCCACAAATTAAATTCATATTGTATATAAACTTTAAACAAGTAGAACATGATAATTATCATAAAAAAAAATCCAATATTAAAAAAAAAAACCTTTTTTATATATACAAAATATACATCATAAAGAAAAAAAATGCTATATTTAAAAAAATCTTTTTATTATTAATACACAAGATATATAAGAGATAAAGTAATTTAAAATTAACAATTTTATCATCATCTTAATTGAAAAAATTATGTGTCACATATAAAGATAAATTATTTGAGTTAATTTCATGAAATTATAAGAGAAGACACAATACGGATTAAAAAACAATTATATTTCTTGTTCCCTTTCTCCTACAAAATCGCTACACTGGGCACAATTGAAATTATAAGAGAAGACAAAATACGGATTAAAAAACAATTATATTGTTTGTTCCCATTCTCCTACTAAATCGTTACACTTGGCACAATTATGCTTTTTTATATTAATGTTTGATTTGGTAAATAATTTATACTTCACAATTTCAAATAAATGTGACTCTTGTAAATCTAATCCTGCTTGTATCACATAACAAAACATGAAATTATAAGAGAAGACAAAATAAGGATCACAAAAAAAATTATATTTCTTGTTCCCATTCTCGCACAATTATGCTTTTTTATCTTAACACATAACAAAACATGAAATTATAAGAGAAGACAAAATAAGGAATACAAAAATAATTATATTTCTTGTTTCCATTCTCGCACAATTATGCTTTTTTATCTTAATGTTTGATTTGGTAAATAATTTATACTTCACAGTTTCAAATAAATGTGACTGGTAAATCTAATCCTGCTTGTAATGGGAAGAAAGCTTTGAAACACATAAGATTTTTTTCACTAATCTATATTTCAGAGTTTCAAATAGATGTGACTCTTGTAAATCTAATCCTACTTGTAATGAAAAGGACTCTTGTAAATCTAATCCTACTTGTAATGAAAAGTAGGTTTTGAAGCACATAAGATTTGTTTCACTTTATTTCGTAAATAATATATACTTCACAGTTTCAAATAGTTGTGACTCTTGTCAATCTTATCCTAAGTGTATTTCAAGCACATAAGATTCGTTTCACTCTATCATAAAACTGTACGTGTAATGGGAGGTAGGCTTTCGAGCACATAAGATTTGTTTCACTTTATCATAAAACTATTCGGAGGAAATTATTTAAGGTCAGGTAGTTCTTTGGCAGAGTTTGGACGAAGTCATCAAAGGATAAATTTTGCTAAGAGGAAATTGTTTAAGGTTCGGTAGCTATTGGCAGACATTAAAGATTGTACCTGAATTTTACAAGAGCCTTAAGAAAGTAGTTGCGGGGAATCGTCAAAGAGTGGGTAAGCATTTTGAGGCTTTGAACTTCGCAGCTCAATTTAACAAATTTTTAAATGATAAAATTTCCTCACAAATCTTTAAATGATAAAAAATAGTAGAAGTTCAGACTTTTTTCACAGATTTTAAAAGTTGTAGAAGTTCATGTAGGTTTAAAGGAAATTCTTAAACTCAAGCTTCTATGCCTCACGTTATTAAAATTTTCATTTAATCTTCTTCCGTTAAGCATTTCTTTGGAGGAAGAATTCAACAAAACATAGAGTTGGATATTGGGAAGTAGGTGATGTGATAGGCTTTAAAGGGAGTAAATGGTTCAAGGAAGTAGGTGATGTGATATGGTAGGTCTTAATAGAAGGAAATGGTTCAAGTGACATGAGAGTTAACCGGGATGAAAACAGAACAGAAACAAGGGATGAAAACAGAACAGAAACAAGTGGTCATTAGAGTGGTTTATGCACAAGGTACAATGCCTTTATTATATTACAATGTTATTGTATTATTTTATTGTGTATTAATATTTTAATAATATATTATTTAATTAATACAAATCAATTAATATGTTACATTATATATTTATGTAAATTAATATTTTAATTTATATATTATATTAATACATTAGATAGTGGGTTAATTCAAATAGATGAATGTACTTGTTTGTTTCAATGTGGTTTCAGGTTAGGTTTTTAATTAGATCAAACAGTTTACCTAATTATTTAGAAGACTAAGTTCTAAAAAATTGTTCACCTCATTTAAATTTCAAACTTATTGATTATGCTACCAGTCATGAACTCTTAACAAAATAAAAACCTAAAATTAATATTAGTAGTTTCTTGCATAGTGAATCCCACCCACATCCGAGTTCCTTTAGGCCACTTTTTTATGGTTTTTCAAATAGGTATTAGTTTTGAATTAGGATATTGGAAATCTTCAATTACAATTTTAAGGTAACTGTATGTTAACAATGTGAGTTTACTTAAAAAAATTAGTTTTATTGTTTCCACATTTTAGGAGATTGGGATCTAATACCAAAAGTTTTCAAAAGTATACTTAGAGATTTTTTGAAGCTTCAACATTAAGGAAATGAGAACTTGAGAAACAGTTTATGGTATAGAGAGCTTTAAATTAAAATTAAATTTTTAGTATTATTAAATTAAATGGTATAAATATTTTCATTTAATTATTAATTTATTAAAAATATTTTTATCATATTTTGATTGAAAATATATGTATGTAAATTTAATTTCAAAAATATTATAAGTGAAAATACTTAATAATATTCATTTTATGAGCGGGTGGATATTAATAATTTTTAATTTATGAATGTTTTTCTTTGAATCCAAGTAAACACAAAAGGAAAATAAGTCAACAATTCTCCACCACAGTCATTATTGACCAACTATATTATTGATTTTTATTCTATTTTCATGTTAAGAGTGTAGTACTATTTAGCTTTTTTTCAATCAAAACAAGAACAGTGATTTAAATTTACAAAGATGTTTAAAATTTATATATGTAAAATTTAATTTTAAGAAGAGGTTAACATATGTATTTTGTTTCTCAGTTTTTAGTTAACTCTATGAATTTTAAAATTTCAGTTTTATATTCCTATATTTATTAGCACAAATTAAATTAATAATTTTATATTATAGTTGTTACAAAACCAAACATCAACTTCCAAGTTCCAAGTAAAATCATCTCAATATAACCAACAACTGAGTAACATAAAACTTTAAATTTACATATTTTAATACACTTCAAAATTGATACTTATTAATTAAAAAAAATTAATTTAATACATCAAAAAGTTTTAGTGAAATTTCTAACTCTATGAAACACTAACCACTATTCAGAAACTCCTATAACATAAATTAAATTGTTAAAAATGATCCGTTATAATCTTATAATTTTAGGAATGACATCATCAACATAGTTTTAACTTTCGTTGTGTAGTTTTAATGTTCTATTTTTTTTTTAAATTGGTGATTTTTTTAGTTTCATTTTATTCGAAATCAAGTGAAAAATGGTTGGATCTGCAGATTTGAGTGGTTAGGTTTATATAATTCAAGTGTTTCAGTATATTTTTCAGCACCCTGGATCCATCTATACATTCAAAAATACAATTTAAACAACAAAAAATAACGATTTTATATTTTGTCCAAATTTATATTTGTATCACCAGATTCTAGCCAAAAAAAAACCCTAAAAAATAAAAAGTTTAACCAACGCCCATTCATACAAAACTCGACGGTTGAATTATGGAGAACTTCAACCACCAGCCTAGACTGTTTTGTAGAGTCTAAGAATACATAAGACTGCATAAATTCACGAGCCAAAATTCAACACAAACTACATAATACTGTATAGATTCATGTCCCAAAATTTTACACGCATAGATTCATGCGCCAAAATTCAAGACAAGTTTCGCTTACTGCATAGATTCATGCGACAAATTTCAACACATGTTTCGCTTGCATGCAAGAAGAGGGACATCACAACAGTTTGTGTTGATTGCTCCCTGCATCCAATCTCCTCCTCAACAATCTTCCGCGAATGAATTAAACCAATAAATCTTAAAAAAACTAAATACGAAGAATCCATGATCCGAAGGAAGAAAGGAAGTATCGGAGTTCAAATTCATCCACAGGACAAGCAGTGGTGGAGGCATAACATACGTTACCTTCTATTTTGCACGAGAGCTAAACATTAGCACATATGCAACGGCTAGTTAATGATTAGGTATATCTTGGTATCAAACGAGGTTGGCTGAGCTGATGGTTGATTTATTTTAATTAAAATATTAAATATGGTAGAGATCATTGATTTATAGTTATATAATTATTTAGTATAGAAAAAAAAATCTATGGTGTACAGACAATCTTTTAGTTTTGTTATATTAGAAAGATGCCACCGCTTTGCCTCTCTTTCCGTGAGAGCAGGACGTTGGCGACATATTTAAGCGTTAGTTAATGATTTGGTATATCTTAGGTATCAAACGAGGTTAGCTTAGCTCATGGTTGATTTATTTTAATTAAAAAATAAATATGATAGAGATCATTAATTTATATTTAATGTATAAAGAATTTTGTTTTTTATATTTGTTTTTTAAATTCCTAAAATTGATAATAATTTATTGATCATATCAAAATCAGCACAATTATTATTATTAGTTAATATATATATGAATCTAAGTTAACTCATCGTCATTTTTGAAGAAAAACCTAGTACTTCATAACCTAGACATTATTTACAAAAAATATTTAAGTCATGTCCTTTATTATCTCCAATTACATTTTTTTTTTTCAAGTTAAATTGATATTACCTTCAAAATTCTGAGTTCAAAATACATAACTTGTGACCTACTGCAAGACTTTCCATGAGAGGAAACCAGAGTCTGCACTATGTCTCATAATCTCTGAAAAGACTATCTCGAAGGCCTGATAAGAGTTTGGTGATGCAATTACATTTACATAACATAATAGATGCCAAAACATGCTTGTTGGTTACTGCGACTAAAGACCACCGAGGATACAAAATGAGTCTAATACTTATTGAATGTGAAAACATGCTATAGAATGCAACCATGATAGATAGAGAAAACCAAACTCCATACTGACCACTTCCATCTTCGCCTTTGGGAGGAAGTTGTCAAATAGAAGCGCATGCACATTAGTGACGACAAACCAAACATGCTTGGTAAGAGGTCCGGCCTAAGAGTCAATCCAAAAGGTCGACAAGCTTGCAAATTTTTTTCTCCTGCCGAAAATTTTATCCGCTATGTCCCTCTAAAGCTCAAACATGAGTTGTAATTCCTCATCCGAGAAGCGCCTTGGAGAGGGAAACATCGATGTTGTGCCAGAGTCTCGCTCATGAACCTATGAACTGCTCGTTGTGACATGGTGGTTGTGTTGAACAAAAGAACCTACATTGGGTGATCATTCTGTTGCAAACAGAGGGAATTTATTTCTCTACCTGAGAAGCAAAATCATAGCTATCATATTGTTGTTGGTTGGTTCCTAGAGAGGAGGAGAGCAGAGCAGAGAGGTTTCTGAGAGGTTGGGCAAGAGGAGAGGAGAAGGTCGACAACTAGATGGGCTGTGAAGAGCTCCCTAGCCACGGTTGGGTCTGCCTCTTTCCCAAGGCATCACGAAACTGAGATGGATGAGGAGCCATGGGAAAAGAGACACAGGTGAAAAATCCAATAACCATAATAACAGGTTTCCCAGAAAGAATTTAGATGAAAAAGGGAGAGAGCCAAAGTTGAGCTATAATGACCATGGTGAGCTGAGAGGCCATTAAAGAATTCTTTCCACATCCATAAATGTTCTTCTTCATTGTAATACCAATCCCAAGATTTCCCACCCACAAAAATATTGATTTCCTAATGCTACGCATGAGAGATAGAGTGTGGGTGGGACGCCTACATTAATGAAGCACCTTAGGCAGGAGGCCATGCATGTGGAGAGGACATCAGCATCCAAATGTCACCCTGGAAATTATGGATAGGTGGCACCGTATTTGGGGTTTGGCAATCGAGTTGAGCCAGCTCAAAGAAGTCCTGAAATTGTGAGGGAATGGGGTGATGATTGTTTGTAAAACAAATGTATTGTTCCACATTAGTGACTCCAATATTGGATATTTTTTCTACAACATTGTTGCCCTCGTATATGACATGGGAGGGGACTAGAGCCATCACAAGAGACACAAAATATTTAGTGGTTTCCAAATTGTTGAGGAGATGCTAGCTGGGAGAAATCTTTATTGGACCCGATTCGTGCAAAAGCTTAGAAAAGAGAGATAGGATGACTTGGGAGTCCCCTTTCATGATAAGCTGATTCAAATCGACTTGAATTGAATATTGAAGTCCTCACAGAAGTCGCTAAAGTTCTGTCCAATTATTGGTATCCTGGCTTAGAATTCCTCCTAGCATATGGATTATAGTTCCATTTACAGCTCGAAAGACCACACCAAAGCCAATAGTTCTAGAGTTTCCCTTGGAGGCACCATCAAAGTTTATTTTAAGGGATCTCTCTTGCAGCTTCTACCACATGGTTGGGTTGTGAACAATGTTGGTGCGAGTGGTTGAGGTGGTTTGATACTGGTTAAGATTTAGTTTCCATTGATCAAGTAGGGCTCTTTCTGGGGGTCATAGGACAAGTGTTTTGCATTCCATTTTTGAGCCAGAGAGTATTTGGAATGGAAGATTCTTTGATTTCATTCCTTCCAGATTTTCTAGATGGTAAACCTAGGGAGTAATTGCTAGATTCTATTTACGATTGGATTTTTTAATGTCACTACCCTCCAACTCTCAATGGAATGAAATGTGTTCCCGTGCTTCTTGTTTGGTGTCCTCATTGATTGAGTGGAAAATTCCCTATTAGCATTGTTGTGTGTGGGTTGTAAGACCCTAGGTTTGGTTTATCTATGACCAACAAAACCCACCAGACACCGGCCTTTTCGTCATCACCTGCTTGTGTAGATGAAGTCTCACCAAAGGTATCTATTAGGACTATGAGAACCAGGCTTCCGGAATAGTAAGGTAATGGGAGGAAATCGTTCAGTTCATTCTTCCTGATTACCTCTATGTGTGTGATGTTTTTCTATTCAATATTAACTTACTTATGATTCAAATTCCTATAATCAACATATTTTCGAATATTGCATAGATTTGTTATTATCACGATCATGAACAATGCACCATATTTAACCATAAGACAATTCTATTCTATGAGGAATACAAATAGGATTTATAAGAACACGTAGAAAGAATGACAACACAAGATACGGTATCATCTCTTTAACCTTCCTTTAATCATTCTTCTCAAAAATAGACTATTACATTCAAGAACTCTGGAACTCAACATCGAATAAAACATAACATCACATAAATTGCATGGAACTGAGAACCTAATAGACCATAACTCAACTAAACCCCTAATCTCCATTCCCGTTACATATTTATATATAAATCTAGGGATGAAAACCCTAATCTATTCATCCCAAAAATATCCCATTACAATGCATGGCCAATTCAACTAACTGGATGTTTGACAACTTTCTTATTCTTTTCAATCTCCATGTTGTTTTTCTCTTGTTCTTCTATTTCTCGAATGTCGGGTTGTCATCCTTATGTCGTTCTTTATTCTCTTTCTTTATTCTTTGCCTTCTTTATCCTTCTATTTTCTTTATTCTCCTTTATGTGTGTTTTTGTTCTTCTGTGCACTTTCCTCCATATGTGAATTGTCCTCCTAGATGTGCCTCAACTGTGCACTCCCTACATTTCCTTCTTCTTCCACGCACTTTTCCTAAACTTAGGATTTTCCTCAAAAATGTATCAAAACTACAAAATGTTTTCCAAGTTCCCTATCTAAAAGGCCCCCAACACACACATGTGACTCGTCTTGAGCCACTCGGGCTTGTTTCCTGGTCATCCATGCCGAAATGAAGTTTTGAGAGGCAACCTTTTCTACCTCCACCTCTTTGACGATTGTGGACTTTGTTGCTTCTATTTCATATGTTCCCTTCGCGGTCAAGTTTGTAAGTTTGTCCTCTGCTTCAATCGCTTCCTCCTTGACCTTACCCTACACCCTGGCCAATTCTCCAATGACCCTCACTACTTCTTCTTGCAGTGGTCCTAGTCTCTGTTGGAGGATCTTTTGTTGATCCCTCATTCTCTCCACTTCTACTTGTGCCTATCGTTGAGACAAAATGGCTGACATACGCTCCATTGGTGGAAGTGTAGTTGACCTTTCTACTTCATGTTTCGCGTATTCTTGTGTTTCTCTTAGCTTGGTGATCTGAAAATGAAAAAGGTTTGTGTATACAAATTTGCAAGTGGAAAATATATGTGTCTTAGGAAATTGGATCAAGTTGAAGCACATGAAAATATTGAGATTTTATAGTTGAAATGAACAACATAAACATACGTAAATAGCCATCAAAATAAACACATAACACAACAAAATGATAAAGGAGCTCACCCCTCTCTTGGGCTAGATCTATTGGTCCAACTTCTAATGGATCATTTTCATTATATTCTCAAAGTGTTAAGAAAATTTCTTTACAATGATCATAATGAAAAATAGATGGCTCCAATGGCTCCAGAGTGTCCAGAAACCCCTAGTTGGGCTCTTCCTGCACTAGGTATGGAAAAAATTGAAGAAAATACACTTCCTAATAGTTTTCCCTGATAACATGTTGTCTCTACACTCCAAAATGCACCCACTGTGTGACTAACTTGACCTCTATGTTTTTTTCATGCCAAAACTCAGCACCAGGCATCGTTCCGTAAATTGAGCGAAAATGTAGCACCGTTAGGGGGGGTTAACGCCTTGTCCGACAGATTCTTTGGTTGTATGGCCCATGTGGTTGGGCGTCGATCTAACTCCCACACTCGTCGACTAAACCTCCTCCATTTATGTGCTCTGGTCATATGGAATATGGTATTAACTTTCGTGACTAGGGATGGGGCTAATGGTCGACCCTTTTCCCACCAGAATGAACTAGAATTCAAGCTTAAATAAAAGTTTGGAACTTTAGGGTTAAGAACCACCTTGTAGGCGGGTTGGTGGTTGTTAGGGACGTAACTGCTCACGTAAGTAGAATAATATATTTCCATGTAACAAAGGTCAATATTAATAAGGCCTAACAATAAGGAAGAATAAGTCCAATGTAAGAAGACCTAATAAAAGATTCTACTTCTAGAAGGATCTTCCTCTAGATTGTTCTTTTGATAGACATATTTAGTATAAATAGAGTTGAGGGTACGAGAAGTTTTGTCTTGGATATTATTGTAATAGAGACTTACTTTGCTGGAGGTTGCCCCCTCGAAGAGGCAAGTGAACATTGCTCTCATTAATCAAAGTTCTCTTTATGGTGTTATTTTGTTATCATTTTGGTATTATCATGGTGTTGTTATGGTTATATTGTTCTTCATCTGCCATTTCTAGCTATTTATTTCTATTCTTCATACTTTTTATATCTGGAATATTACAAGTGGTATCAGAGCAACTTCCTCGGTAGAAAATTGTGGGTTAATTTTTTTTTCCAAGGTAGAGACGTATTCCAATGTCTTTAAGCTATAAATATTTGTTGTTATGCACATAAACCCATCATCGGGGATTCATACATGCAGGAAATACAAGTGGTACTTAAGCACACATCTATTGGCCACCCTTGTAACCCCTATTGATACCCCTTCTAGTGGTGGCACATTAGACATCACCTGTATACAGATCAACATAGATCTTCTGAAGCCCTCCGTAGATAAAACGATCGAGTGTCTGACTGTTGTAGTTCCACCAAGAACAACACTCAGGAAGATATTATCTAGTACCTAGGTAGTCACGTAGTACAGATAAGGGTATGGTCTAGCCTCCTTAGTTGGTGCCCTGAGATATTGGGCTGAGTACTACTGTTGGACCCCACACGTATATCAGAGAGCTATAGCACAAGGAAATATCTTGTCTATAGAACCCTTGAATACCCTAACCCTTGGGAAGGAAACAAAAATAGAACCAACAATATCTATTGACATGCTACATTGTCTTTTGCATTCTAGCTGCAAAATTACTACACATTTCTTCCTGTTAAGCATTTTGGAATTTCGTCACTGCAGTATTCTTCAAGCTGTAGTATAACTCAGCAGGAGTAAAAAAAAATAGAATATAGTGGTCCCGTCAGCACACTTATTTGGGACCTATTCCATTGCCTTCCCCTTTTCTCCCTAATCACAATCATACCCTTCATTTTTAATCCTTTTTGTTTCAGTGGACTCGACCCTCTCCCAGTTTCCCTATTTTTTTGCCTATCCCATTATATTTCCCTCAAAGAACTGATCGTCGTGGTACCTATCATTTCTAAGTCCTTCTTTTTTGTCCAACCCACCCATTTTTTTTCCTTACCCGCACTTCCCCTATCCAAATGGCCACCACTCGCAACCAATATCTCCAATCTTCTGCCAATCAAGCCCATGTCTCCATCGAACATCTCACATCTCAGATGGATTCCACCAATTCCCCAATTGACACCTTGGAAGACAACCTCACCACCCAATTGGCCTCCCTCCAGACTGTTGTTAATCAATTGTTGAACCTCCCTACGAGCCCTTCTTCATCAGCACAACCCAATGATGTTGATTCCTCTATGTCTCTTCATTTTCACTCCAACTCCTTTCATCATGAACCTCGTCTTCCCTGCGTAGAGGTTAATAAATTTGTTGGCTTCGATCCTACAGGTTGGGTCACTCAAATGGAGAATTATTTTTCTCTGCATGGTATTACTGACAAGTTGGCCAAAATTTTCTATGTTGTCTTCTATCTAGATCCTGAACGCTGGCAATGGTGGCAATGGTGAAAAAATTCATGTCAGGGGTATATTGCCTAGACCCAGTTTGTTGCTGAGCTCTATGCCCGCTTTGATACTGATACCCACTATCTAGGTCGTTTGACCAAGTTAAAACAGTCAGGCACAGTGGAAGACTTCATCACTACTTTTGAGTATTTGGCCTTTTGAACATAGGGAATCTTAGATGCATTCTTCCATGAATTCTTTATCATTTGTATCAAGGATGAAATCTGATCCCATGTTCTCATGACCTGCCCTCCCACTTGGTTGGAAACTACTCAACATGCTAAAGAGGCCCAACAAGTTGTTTTTTCCCAGAACAAAAAAAATTCATTTTTTTCCTCTCCCTCGACTCGCTAATACTAACCTCCCTGTTACTCCCCTCAAGGTATAAAAAATAACTAGGGATGAAATGGATGAATGCCAAGTGAAGGGTCTTTTCTATAATTGTGATGAAAAATATTTTTCGGGGCACAAGTGTAAGGAAAAAAAAACTATTTATGGTCATCTCAGAAGATGTTCCTGAAGAGGATGTGAAAGTTCCTCTTGTTGAAGAACCCTCCCTTCCCGATGCCACCCAAGAGCCTTTTGACCCACCTGAATTTGACCCTCTTATTTACTTGCATGCCCTCAATGGCTTCTCGACCCCCAAAAAGCTCAAGCTTATTGGCTACATTAAGCACATGAAGTTCATCATCCTTGTTGATAATGGTAGCACCCACAATTTTATTCATCATCGCATTGCCTAGGAAACCAATTTCTATATTCGTGTTGTCAATATTTTTCAAATCATGATAGCCAATGGTGGGTCCATGAAATGTGGTGGGTGGTGTGAAAATTTCCATCTTCAAATTGGACATTACCAAATGAAATCTCATATGTTTTCCATTGACATGGGAGGTTGTGACATTGTGCTAGGTGTTGAATGGTTACACACGTTGGGTCCCATTCTTATGGATTTCAAGGAATTAACCATGAAATTCCAAGAGGAAGGACAAAAGTGCCAATTCCAAGGCCTCACAATTGATTCTCCTGAGATCATTAGTTCCCATCATATGGAAAAGATCCTCAATAAAGGCCACTCCGGTATCATTGCTCAACTCCATTCTATTCAAGTCGTTGAGACATCCTCTGTGCATCCTGACCTCCAAGCTATCATTTCCAAACATTAAGTTGTTTTTTCCACCCCTTGGGGCCTTCCTCCTTCTCATGGTGTTCATGATCATTCCATTCTCATTGTTCCTAGAAGGCTTCCTCCCAATGTTTTCCCTTATCGCCACCCCTTTTCCCAAAAGAATGAAATTGAGAAAATAGTGGGGGAATTGCACCGAGAGGGTCTTATCTTCCCCAATACCAGCCCTTATTATTCCCTTGTGGTCATGGTACTTAAGAAAGAATGTACTTGGCACAGGTGTCCTAACTTTCATGCCCTCACTAAGATCACCATCAAGGACAAGTTCCCGATTTCTATCATTGATGATATCTTGGATGAGCTGAACAATGCTCAATACTTCACTAAACTTGATATACATTCTAGATACCACTAGATACATATGCAATAAGTTGACATACCCAAGACTACATTTCGAACTCATGAGGGTCACTATGAGTTTTTGGTCATGCCCTTTGGCCTATGTAATGCCCCCTCCACCTTCCAAAGCCTCATGAATCATGTCTTCCATCCTTTTCTCCATCATTTTGTCTTAGTTTTCTTTGATGATATTCTCATCTATAGTAAAACTTGGAAATCTTATCTTTCCCATGTGGATCAAATTCTCCATCTACTCTCCCAACACCAACTTTTCCTTAAACAATTTAAATGTGCTTTTGGCACCTCAGAAGTTGAATACTTGGGTCATCTTGTTGGCAAGGTCGGTGTGAGGGTGGATCCTAAAATTATTGAAGCTATGAAATATTGGCCTCACCCAAAGATTCTCAAAATCTTGCATGGATTTCTGGGTTTAATAGGTTATTATCGCAAGTTTTTTAAGAATTATGGAAAGATTGTGGCACCTCTCATTTCTCTCCTTAAAAATAATTCTTTCACTTGCACTCCAACAGTTGCTTAGGCTTTTCAAACCTTGAATATGGCCATGTGAACCACTCCAGTCCTAGCCCTTCCTGATTTCACAAATAACTTTGTCCTGGAATGTGATGCTTCTGAGAAAGGAATTTGTGTCGTCCTTATGCAAGAGGGTTGTCCTTTGGCCTTTACCAACAAAAAATTGTCAGAGCGAAATTTGGGCAAATCAATCTATGAAAAGGAATTGTTGGCTATTTTGCATGCTTTGGATCTTTGGCACCCATATCTATTGGGGAAACACTTCCAAATTAAGACATATCATCAAAGTCTCAAGCATTTTTTGGAACAACGGCTTTCCTCCCCCAAGCAACAAAAATGGGTGACTAAGATCTTTGGATATGATTATGAGATCATTTACAAAAAAGGAAAAGACAATGTGGTTGATAATTCACTTTCCAAAAAATATGAAGATGAAGGGTCCCTTTTTTCTCTCTCCTTCATTGTATGATATTGGCTCCAAGATGTTCGCCAGGAATGGCTACAAGATCCCAAAAGTTCACATCTGATACAACAGTTATAGTCCAATTCTCCATCCTCCCCAGGGTAATCTTGACTCAATGATGAGATTCGATACAAACGCCATTTGCATTTAAGTATAGAGTCAAAAATTAAATCCACGGTACTTTTTGAGCTTCATGCTACACCCAGAACTTGGCATTGAGGGTTTACCAAAACCTATGACCGGGTCAAATTTTCTTTTTTATGGAATGGTATGAAACAAGACGTTCATAATTTTTTGGTTGAATGTGATGTATGTTAACACAACAAAGGATAAAAATTCAAATCTCCTTGCACACTATAGCCACTTCCAATTCCCCATGCTATTTGGTGGGATATCTCTATGGATTTTATTGTAGGCTTACCTAAATCAGTAAATAAATTAGTCATCATGGTGGGATTTGATCACCTTTCTAAGTATGCTCATGTTTGTGCTCTTCAACACCCATTTAAAACATCCACTATAGCTCAATTTTTATTGGATCAAATCTTCAAGCTTCATGGCATGCCGCATTCTATTGTTTCTAATTGCAACCCAAATTTCACCAACAATTTTTGGCAAGAATTGTTCAAGCTCCAAGGCACCCAATTGCATCTAAAAAAAACTTATCATCCACAGAATGATGGTCAAATTGAAGTGGTCAACAAGTTTTTGGAAACTTATTTTAGGTGTTTTTCATCAGAAAGGCAAAAACAATGGGCTAAATGGTTACCACTAGCGGAATGGTGGTACAACACTTCTCACCATACAACTACCCGCATGACCCCTTTTGAAGAGGTCTATGGAAAAAATACACCTTTAGCTCTCTCATATTTTCCAAGTGTCTCGAAGGTCCAGGAAGTTGACCAAATGCTTACAGTTTGGGAGGCTATTCTTCATACCCTCAAAGAGAATTTGTTCATGGCCCAAAATTGTATGAAGCAACAAGCAGATCAAGGTCATTCTGAATGTCAATTTGCAGAAGGGGATCGAGTGTCTCTTCGAATACAACCTTACAAGAAAAATTCCCTCAAGGTTGACCATTATTAGAAATTGGCACCCAAATGTTATTGTCCTTATACCTTTCTCAAGCGTGTGGCACATGTGTCCTATCAGTTAGCTTTGCCTAGTAATTCTAAGCTCCATCCTGTTTTTCATGTTTCCTTCTTAAAGAAGGTGATTTGAACTAACTTTCAAACTCAAACCAACCTTCCTGAGTTGGATGAAGAAGGCTCCATTTGGCTACAACCACAAGAAATTTTGGACTAGCATGAGGATCGTCTGCGTCAACAAACCATCAAGAAAGTGTTAGTCCAATGGAAAGATACAACTCTAACAGATGCCACTTGGGAACATACTACTATTCTGCAACAATTTCCTCATCTCAAGCCTTGAGGTCAAGGTTTTTTTTAAGGGGGGGGGAACATGTTAGGGACCTAACCCCTCACGTAGGTAGAATAATATATTTCTATGTAATAAAGGTCAATATTAATACGACCTATAAATAAGGAAGAATAAGTCGAATGTAAGAAGACCTAATAGAAGCTTTCGCTTCTAGAAGGATCTTCCTCTATATTGTTCTTTTGATAGACATATTTAGTATAAATAGGAGTCGAGGGTATGAGAAGTTTTGTCTTGGATATTATTGTAATAGAGATCTACTTTGCTGGAGGTTGCCCCCTCGAAGAGGAAAGTGAACATTTCTCTCAATAATCAAAGTTCTCTTTATGGTGTTATTTTGTTATCATTTTGGTATTATCGTGGTGTTTTTCTGGTTATATTGTTCTTCATCTGCCATTTCCAGTTATTTATTTATGTTCTTCATACTTTTTATATCTCGAATATTACAGTGGTCCAGCGTACACGAAGACTTTTCACATGCCTGCAGGTCACAGGTTCGACCCCCGCAGAGCCTATTCCAAAAGTTTTAGCCATCAACCAATCAAGGGGGTGCCACGTGGCGGCCCTTGGCTGAGCCAAATAACACCCTTTCATTCACTCACCTAGACTGGCACATGTCAGTCTACGATTGGTACACGCCATACACCTACCCAATCACCATGCAACGTTACCACCTTCCCAGTCAAACTGCAACATCATTTGTATAGTCATACATACTGTACGGTTAGTTTCCATGTTTCCTGTATAGACTGTACAATCAACAATTTTGCTTGTTTTGAAAAACAGAAAGAACACAATATCTCCCTCATACGAACTATGTTTGATCCCGTTCAAGTTGCATTGCGATCGTGAGGACGATATCTACACAATGAATCCATTTTCGAGAAATTTCGAACACTTTGATTATTGAACATTTTTTTATTCCCTAGATCACTTGTCCCCATTGGGAATCTTTTGGACCTTGAAAATACTATTTCAGTCAATCTGAAGATGAAGGTATAGCTCCCTCACCTTACCAACCTCAATCCATTTATATTTTCTTGGATTTGTACCTTTGAGACCAAAACAAAGGTACTCCACATTCCCTCGTTTTGAAGTTCTTATCTTTCTATCAATGATTGTATCCTCATGCAATTCTGAAAGATAGTCTGGAGAGAAGTCATGTATGGAAGAAATATGAACATGTTCTCCTTGATCATCAATCAAAGGAGGCTCATACAATATCAAATTATCAACATTAACAACTTCATACATTTGCATATAAGGAGGCAAATCCAAATGGAAGGCATTGTTACCAATCTTTCCAAGAATCTTAAAAGGTCCATATCTAATTGGTTTCAACTTTTTTCCTTCTCCTTTAATCCTCTCTTTTCTAATGTAAAGACAAAATTCATCTCCAACTTGGAAATTATGATCAACACGATGCCTCTCATGTCTTGTCTTGTACTTGGCTTGGCTCTTTTCCAACTGTTCGTGTACCATTTGATGCACCAATTGATTTTTTTTAATGAACTTCTTTGCTCTATCAATGTCATAATGACCATCAATAGAAACATCCTTCCCAAAGATAAAATCTGAAGGATATTTTGGCAAATAACCAAAACATTCCTCGAATGGATATGTTTGAGTCGATGAATGCTTAGCACGGTTATAAGCATGTTGAATGTAGTGTAGGTGCTCATCCCAAATCTTAGGATGTTTGTTGCAATAACCATGAAGAAGATGTACTACTGTTCTATTCAACACTTTTGTTTGACCTTCAATTTCTAGATGAAATGTTGTTTTCTTTTTCAACTTGGTGTCCATGAGTGCCCATAATCTCGACCAAAAGTTCCCAATAAATTGAGAATATCGATCATAAATAATGGATTTGGGAAGCCCCAAATGCACCCATACTTGTTGAAAGAACATTTGTGTCATTTTTTCAGCTGTAACCTACTTCTTAGAAGGCATCAAAATACACATTTTGCTGAAACAATCAACCACAACATAAAGATAATCATGATTATTTTTAGACATAGGTAATCTGCTTTCAAATTCCATGGAAATGATTTCCCAAGGATGAGAAGGAACCGGAAGTGGAGTATAGAATCCTAAATTTTTGTTTCTAGGCTTACTTGTAGCACATAAATAACATCCTCTTACATAACATGAAAAACTTTCATTCATTTTAGGGCGATAGAAATACTTTTTCAAATTAGCCATTGTCTTTCCTACACCAAAGTGGCCAGCAATAAGAGATGAATGTGCTTCCCTTATGATGTTGACTCTTTCACCCTGTGGAATACATACCTTGCCAAGATAATACAAAATCTTATCATGCACATGGTAATCCAATTCCTCAACTTGGTTAGAATGATACAAAGTTGCATAATCTTCTTTAAAATAAACATCTAAAGCATATTGTTCAACATAGCTCTCATGCATGGTAGAATTGTGCTTAAGAATAACTGAACCACTAACAATAGTCCTAAAAATCATATCAACAACTTTGTTATAAATTCATTTCTTATACCTGATAACGAAGTGGAATTGTTGTAGGAAACCCATCCATCTAAAGTGCCTTGATTTTTGTATCTTTGTTTGTGATTGCAAGTATTGCAATGGTTGATGATCTGTGTTAATAATAATTTATTTTCCCAACAAATAATGTTTCCATTTTTTTGCACTTTGCACCAATGCATACAAATCCTTATCATAGGTAGGATAATTAATCACAACACCATTAAAAGTTTTAGAATGAAAAAAAACAGGCTTACCATGTTGCAACAAGACTGCTCCTATGGCATAGTTTCTTGCATATGTTTGTATCTCAAATGGTTTTCTCAAATAAGGAAGTGCAAGAACTAGAGATGAACTAATTTTATCCATCAATGCATCAAAATATTTTTGTTGCTTGCCTCCCCATTAGAAAACTTTCTTGATGATTTTCACTGCATGTAATAGAGCTGCAATTGAAGAGAAGTTAGAAATAAACTTTCTCCAATATTGGGATTTTCCCAAAAATATTCCTACCTCTGTTACATTGTTGGGCTTGGGCCAATCCAAAATGACTTTGACCTTGGAAGGATCTATTTTCAATTCTCCTCCTCCAACAACATGTCCCAAGTAAACAAGTGAGGTCTTTCCAAACTCACATTTAGAAATCTTTAAAATCAAAATTTCTTTCTTCAAGACATCTAAAAATTTCTTCTCATGCCTAGCATGTTCTTCATGATATTTGATAAATATCAATATGTCATCCAATTAGACCATAGATGATTTTAGGGGTGAAATTTCGCTCATGGGCGAAATTTAGGGGCTTCCAATTTTTTATTGGGCAAATTTTTTGTATTAAAGTGTTTTTTTAAAACTTATGTCATTAGCCCATAATTTATTTTAGGGGGAAAATCATGTACAGGGTTAGCCCTTGTTTTTAGGAGAGATAGAGGAAACAAAATTATATTTCACCCTTGAAATTTGGAGGGACAAGATTCCATTAGCCAAATTTCTAGAAGTATGGGAATTTCTGATAGCTTCTTCGCCTTGCCATTTGGTAAAATCAGGGTTTATGGTTTAATTCTCCCAGATTTTGTGGTATGGGCATTGGGTAGCTACAATCTTCCCTTTGCCTAATTTCCAAAGAACAAGGGGATTTCTGAGAGCATTTTGGCCCTCCCACCTGGTATAAATTGTATGGGATCTGCCCGGTGCCCATATATGCATTGGGTTAAAATCATAGCTTTGTTACTTGTCTAGTTCGTTCATGAGAACTACATAGTCTACTATCTAGTGACCATCCCAAAAATTTCTAATTCCCCAAGGCCCAGTTTACATATCTTGAATTTCCGTGCTTATTTCCCCTCAACATAACGGAAAAAATGGCAAGAGATGCTAGTGGTGGAGCCGCTGGTGGAGCCGCCTGTTCAAAGCAGAAGAAACTCAGAAGGTGTTGCGCTAGGCTTTGGCGGTGAATAATTACTAGGGTTTCAACTTTCCAAACGTCTTGATAGGTATTTACTATTTACCTGGTCCTTCATCTTTAAATTCCTTAAAGATATTTATTTAAATTATTTAAAGATATTTAAATTCTTGATAGGTATTTTCATTTTTTGGATAAATGTTTTCCTTAAATCATGAAAGATGTTGTCCCCTTCTAGTTTATGTATGCATAATAAACTTGTATTGAGAGATCAAGAATGTTATCTCTATGGCTTTGGGAACATTGCTACTCTAGTCTATAGGACTGGTATATCCTCCTCTCATGACCAATATTTGATGCATTACTTATCTACCTTGCAACTAGAAGCTAAAGAACCTGACACAACTCCCAATGTCATTGGAAGTCATTGTTATTAACAAGGATTTAGTGTCAACTCTATTTCTAATGAGTTATTCTTTGGTTTGTCTCATCACAAGTCATTGGGCCTTTGTATCTACAAGTGATGCAAAACGAAGGAGATCCTACCATTGGCCAATTGATGGAAGGGAGGAGGTAACAATTTGATACAAATAAAAATATTTTTGTTAAGATGATTAAGGTACAACACAAATTTTAATCATATTCCACATACAATAGGTGATACCTTTCCTCTGAATAAACATTCATTTCCTAAATGCTATGAAAATTGTTGCAAAAGTTATAGTAATCTAGGAGTCAAACATAAAATGTTGCCACATTTTGTGGTTCCCTTTGAGAGAATGAACTCTTCAAACTAAAGTGGCATCGATGTCTCATTGTATGCCAATAAGAAACCTGAAACTTTCACATGAGAAACTTATACAAAAATGTTGACCAGATGTTGGTGCTAATAGGTTGTAAGCTCAAATTCAGAAAATAGTTTAATTGCACATGTTAAAACAAAGGTTGGAACCCAATACATTGGAGTGACTTAGGTCCAGTAGAAACAAGGGGGAATAAGAAGCTAGAACTCACTCCACACTCTTTTCTGTGAGGAAAACAAGGGGGAAAACTATGACCAGTTGCCTTGGATATTTGTAGCATTTCTAGTGAAAAGGAAGGCCTTGGGCTGACTAGCATTCATGCAGAATGGATTGCATTGGCTGCCAAGTGGATTGTTATGGGAAATGAAAGGTGAGGTAACACAACAATTTAACATCACGCATAGGTTGTTAACTACCTCACAAGTTAATGGATTGAATGGGCTATTTGGGATCTCTGATGTTATTGTGGGGTAATTTCCTTCAAAGTTAATGGTTCAACATATCTAAAATAATTTGGAAAGTTTGACAGGTGAAGAACTTAATTGGTAATTTCAGGGACTACAAAATGCATGGGATCTAGAAGCCAGATCCTTTTAGGATTTTCAAACACCAAGACGACATATGGGAGACATTTCTTGTTGTGTAAGAAAGGTTTTTATATGTGGGGAGACTTGTAGGACAAAAACTTGCAGACTTGGAAAGATTGGAGGCCATTTATTGTCATGTATTGTGCAGTCACCAAGTAAAAAAATCCATAAAGTAGCATTAGTTTATTTATTGGATTTTTTTTAATAAATTTTTTTTCTTCATCCAAGTGTCTAGCCTAACTGTTGTATACCCCATCCACTAATTAATAAAAAATAGTTTAGCAGTTTTGACTTCATGATAGTCAGGAAGTGATCTAAAAGTTATGTGCATTGAGTTCTTGATGAGGCTATCTATTACATCAATGGGTACATGTGTCTTCCATATAGACATTCATATCAAACTTTGCAAGTTAGACAACAGATTGCCAATGTTTTTTTTTAATCCAAAGTCATTCCTGCATCAACAATAAACCATGTGTAAATTCAAGGAGAAATAAACACTATTGCTACAACAAAATAATTTGTTCTGGGCATTTCTTGGCAGTACTAATCAATCAGTATGAGCTGATAGGAGTCAAGACACCCATAGCATACAACCTTTGGCTAATTTAGCATGATGAGGACCATGACCATCCTATAAAAGATAATTTACTCATTGTTGGTGAAACAAAAATGAAACCATATTCCAATAGTTGAACCAACTTGAAATTATGACCAAACAATGATCAATGTATTTAAAGTGTTCCACAGTCCATGCCCTTTAAACCATGATAATGCTTTTGTTGATATCATTAAATGTAAACTATGACAATATAACAATGATGACAAAATGAACAGACTTGACTGATGTCACCACGATTTCATCATTAACATATACCAAGAAAAACAACTGAGTTATATTTCTTAAGCTGGGTGTCAATCAAACATTAAAGTGTAGTAGAGAATTATCATCAAGGTGGCAAGGCAATAACATTCAAATATAGATCAATTCTTTGAGAAACAAATGGATAGACCACTGTTCAATTTAGGATAGATTTATAAATATGTAGCATTCTCATTATATTACCATAAAGTTTCAAATCAACATATGATAATCATGTGAACAATGCTCAGAAATGATGGCAATACATCAGTTTTCGAGATAGACTTATCATACACATAGAGAGGTGAATAGTGAGCAATATCATCACTGCAGTTTTAGTGCAAATATAACCCATGTGTTAGGTACCAAATAGCGTGCAATGTGGATAATCACCATTCAATAGAGAGATATTCGGTTACAAGTTTGAGCTAGAGAATGTCCAATGAACAACAATATGTCTAGTGTTGTGACTGAGACACATTCACTGCACATCTCCTTGTCAGTGATCAACTTTCCAACTTTCACACTGTTGTAAATGTCCCAGAGAACTGATGATTGTGGATTTGAATCAACCTTATCTCCAAGAAACGTTTTTTTGTCATATGAGCAATCTGTGGAAATATTTTTCTCTCTTTTAAACATTGGCATTTGCATGGAATTCAATGCATCTATTACTCATTATCTAGGAATTATTCTCCTCTCCAAGCTACATGCTAATAAAAAAACTAATTCTACACCTACACGTTTATTATAATTCAGAAGTTTATTATGTGAACAACAAAGGTATGGTCTTGAGGGAAAGGTTGCAGGGCCAATTATAACTATTTATCATAATTCAAAAGTTTATTATGTGAACAACAAAGGTATGGCCTTGAGGGAAAGGTTGCAGGGTCAATTATAACTATTGCATCCAATAAGAAAGAGGGTTGAGAAGAAATAGAGAGGATATTATTACCCATCCAAGATATCAATATTTTCAAAAGATTGTAAATTAACAAATTATTACTTCACTACTTAGTAAGCATATTATACAATCTTGAAACTACTAGCTTTCCTAGTGAGTAAAGGATTTTAGGGCAAGTTTGAGGATGATACAAGAAATAAAGGTGGAATGTGGATGGTCCCAAGAAAAAGTTGCAGTTGCTTCTAAAAACCCATTGCATCTGGATTATGTATCTCTACTTTCACATGTGTAATTTCATAAAAAGAATAAAGTTTGGCTAGATTTTATCAAGTAAAAAACTTAGTTATTAACAACTATTGTCTAAGTGTTAACTAAAATTTTCCATCTTTACCAGATTTAGTGTGCACTAAAACTCTCCATCTTTTACCAAAATTTGACAAATTACATAGATTTGTAATTTCTAAGTAATTTATTGTTAGATTTACATTTGATTGATTGATTTTAATGATGTCCATGAGACTGAACAGCCTAAAAAATCAAGAGAATAACAACCCTAACTCATATTCACACTCTTTTAGATGATTCAGATTGATTTAGAATGATTCAGATTGATTTGGTCAAACTTTGAGTCTTGGTCATACTCTTTGAATCTTTGTCAAATCATTGTGTTTTGGAAAATTTGACTGTATTTCACTAAGCTTGACCAAAAATAGTAGATTTGGATCATTTTAGAGATACAATCCGAGTAGGCTTGTTGAGAATTCTGCAGACTCATCAAATCTTGTTTCAATGCATTCAAGATATGCAGGAGGTGATACTCAATCCGTCGGTCCAAATTTGTACATAGGCGCACAGTTCCATTAGTTATAGAACATAAAGTATAGATATGAAAACATTGATGTTCATAATTTTTCAATAACAATGATGGAGTTGGGATACAAATGTTTTTACGCTACATAAAATACATAGTATAGAGCACTTGAAGCCAAAATAATGTTCTATCTCAACCACTAGACTGCAACCCAACATATTGTGAATGCATTTATTAGAAGGCCAACCTACATTTATGATAACAATTGCCTCTCGCTTATGACAAGGCCATCCTTAGATCAAGGCATATAGACTTGTATAAATAAAATGTAGTCTAAACATTCTACCTTTTGGCTCTTTTTCGACTATTTTTTCCGTTTGATTTTGCCTGAAATCTGGTGAGAAATGGTTGGATCTGCAGATTTGAGTGGCTAAGTTTGTATAATCGGAGTTCCCAAGGGATTTTCAACATGATGAATCCATTTATGGATTCAGAAATGCAATTTAAACAACAAAAAATAGCGATTTTGTCCAGATTTACATCACCAAATGCCGGCCAAAAAAATCAAAAGGTAGAAATTTTAGCCAAGCCTATAAATAAGGTCAACAACAACCATTTTCCATTAAAAATGAATCATCTCTCACAATAAACAAGTATTGTTTCTCCTAATTGCACCAATTTTAACCTCTAATAATTCTGACCACTCAATATGCAATAGTCTAAATGTGTGACAAAATGGCTCTTTTGTGGTTTCTCAAATCAACAACCTCATCAATCCAAAATTGCAATTTCACCAAAAATTCCCTGACCAGATTAAGTTTATCGCAAATTGGAAAAAGTAAAACTTGTAGAACTGTTAGCCTTCTTCCTTTAATATTAATATAACACATTATCATTTAAAACCCCTGTCAAAACTTTGGAAACATCTTTATTGTAATACAACTTTGTTTTGGAGATTACTCACTACACGTTTCTTCCAAAAGGGATATCATTTGAGAGAATCACAAGGAGTCAACTACATCATAGAGACTACATATTTATGTATGAATATAGAAAATATGCTCATAATATCACTTGTAGTTTCTTATAGATTAATGATGGTATCAAATTACATCATCACAAGTTTTAATTTTACCTATGCTCATAATGTCACTTGTACTTTCTTATAGATTAATGATTGTAGCAAATCACACCATCATGAACTCTAATTTAAGCCCCATTATCGATGATTGTAAACCAATATGTTAGTACTCCTTGCATCACAACAATGTTATTCAAGAAGATGTTACTTATGGAATTGAAACTTGGAATGTGTTTATTGAAAAGTCATTGCCATGAAAAATCGTACCATGGATTGATGCTTGGAATGTATATGTGAGAAAAAATTCCCTATGGTATTGCTTCTCAAATTACATTTAACCAAATGCATCATATTATATGTAATGTATCACAACAGAAATAACGTATATTTAAGACACACTTTGAGTGCCTTAAGGGGGAAATAGACACACTCAACCTAGGAGGAAGGAAGAATATTACCCTTGCCAACTAGGAGGCTAGATAACCCCAGGAGAGGAGGATGAGATCCTAGAGATAAATCCTATGTCAACAAACCAAATCATTGCTAACATAATGCCAATTGAACTAAGAAGACTAGACTGCGGGTGTGGAGATGCCAATTGGTTTTAAGGACAAAACCGAGAAAATAGGCAAGGGAAGAAAGAGGTGGAAACCTAATTTAATTATGATTGTTACTTAACTTAATGCACTATGGTGGTATTTTATCTTGCATTTAATATACTTCATGCACTATGGTTGTGTTTTATCCTTTTTTTGATATACTTCATGTCTAAATACACTAAGAAAGAATAAACAAAGCAATCAAATGAAAGTAACTAAAGCTATTTTTATTTCTCTTTTACTTATTGTTCCTATTTGGCCTACTTAGACTACAAAATTGGAAATACAAGAGTAAAGTACATAAATCAAAATTTTCCTTCCCTCCCAAGAACACAAAGAAAAATTAGTAAACAATTATGGTTCATTCATCATTTCCCTTTTGTGAGCATGAAAGAGAGAAGGAGAAGAGTTGTAGTTCATCTTCCTAGTTGGGTGAAAACTCTTTACTACATTCAATCTACTCTAACAATGCTACTTGGACACGAAATAAGAAAGTAAACATGTATCCTCAAATTAAGGGGGTTAGGTCTCCTTTTGTACCTCAATGTCTCTATTTTCTTGCAAAATACAATAAAGGGTTTCCTAGTCTCCATACACACACACACACAAATGAAACACACAAACCAAAAAAATAATATGTAAACTAATAGAGTGAGATATCTCATGCCCCTAGAAGAAGGATGTACCTCCTACCCCATAGTTTGTAGTTGAAGTATTCCTTTGAGGTGGAAATTTTGAAGGGAGGATTGATAGAAACAAGAAGGGAGATATTCACAACCACCATGAGATGCATTCACTCCAGCTAAAGATGCAGAGACTAGGCCCAAATAATAACCAAAGAAGCTAGGATACACTTGTGGCAACTCTTCCTTGAGAGAGGAGTATGATGGAGATGGACACGCAACATTAATCCAAGAGCACGTGCAAAGAAAATAAGAAACCTAGTAATTTAGAGAGCATATACAAGAGCTAGATCACATAGAAATTAGTCATCTAAAAAGGCAAGAGGAGAAAACCATACTTAATTATCCCTTAGGAGTTGTAAATTGTTGAGTCATTAATCAAGGGCAATTGGTAACCTTCTTTTTGTAAATATGTGTGTGGACACCCAAAATTGTAGGTGTTGGAGAGAAAATTTCTAGGAGGTCAAGAATAAATGCCATTTTAATTTGTAGGTTCGTGAGGGGATAGAAAAATTATGATAAACATGTCACATAATAACATGTCAAAATCAACATGCAACATGTTAGCTGGGTGCTAAATAGGGGAAAAGGGTTGACCTATTTTTGTTGATTAAAGAGTGTACTTGCCGAAGATGGGGGTCACTTGTGGTCCCAAGAGGGAATATTTAACTCCCTGAAGCACCATTTGGGAGACTAGAAGGCTCAGGAAGTGGTTATAGGTTTTGGTCACATGGATACCTCACTTTTGTAAACATAGTAAGTCATGACCCTTCTTAAGATTATATATATTGATGGGACATTGAAACTATTCCAACTTTTCACATATCAAATAGCTAAAAGTATCTCTGTACTACATCCTCTCCTTGGCTTTTAAGTTTTTGTTTTTGACTGATTTAATTTGTATCTTTGTATGGATTTTCAACTCTTTTCATTATATCCATTAATCTTTGCAGTATTTCTAGGTCTTGAAGCATATCACAATGTGAGGAGAAATATGGGAGAAAGTATTAGAGTAGTTTCGTTCAAATTGAATATTCTATACTTGGTAGGAATTTTACTAATTTTATATTATTTCTCTTGTAGGTTTCACTTTTGGATTCTAGATCAATTTGAAATATCAATTGTGGAATATTTATTGAGATGTAAAACACCGATCGTGGGAAGAAAAGATCAAGAAAAGATGATCTATCATCATACTTTCAAAGACCTCAATCCAAGGATCCACATTCTCTTGATGCTTCGAGCTCTTTTGAGAAACCTATCACTGAAAGAGATGTCAACTCTTGTGAGAATGCATCTAATATCCAAATAATAGATAAGGAAATATGTTCCTCTTGTGATCCAAGTGAGATAAATGCATTTTCACCATAAATTGGCAGTACAAATGTAAAAAATATTTCATTGGAAAAGAATGCAACTAATTCATGGAAAAGACAAAAGGGCCAATGGGACATAGGGAGAGGCTTCCAACCAGATTGGGTCTCAAAATTTCCATTTATTGATCCATTACCTCCAAAAAATGAGAAAGAGAAACCAAAAGTTATATGCAATATATGT
>ML801284.1:13516-90796 GCA_009831015.1 Picea engelmannii | reverse complement strand
ATTGAATTTGGCAACTGTTACGTCATATAGTGCTTCAGATAACGCCCGTTGACAGGGACATTGAGGACTTCTCCATCTATATTTTCCAGTAGGAAAGAATTTTTTCCTTCCAAAGCTGAGACCCTGAATGGCCCATACCAGAGGTGGTCAAATTTACCATGTTTTGTTGCTTCCTCCTTTCTTGCATCCCACCTCAACACTAAATCACCTGGGAGGAAATATCTATCCTTTGCTTTACGGTCGAATAATTCCTTCATGTCATCTTGGTACTTCTGCATCTTTTCATCTATTTCAACTCTATGTTGTTGAACCTCGATCAGTTGATTTATTCTCCTGGTGACATGATTGGGTTCCTCATTTAGATCTTGCCATAAATTCATTACTGGTAGCACTAGGTTTATAGGTAGGACAACATCTGTCCCATAGACCATCTGAAAAGGTGAAATGTCGATAGACCTTTTTGTACTTATGCAGTTTTCCCACAATGTGTATTTTAAGTGCACATGCCAAGACCTTTTATTTTCATCCAATACTTTCTTGATTATATTCACCAGGCTCTTGTTAGATGATTCAGCCAATCCGTTTCCTTGGGGGTAATATGTTGTGGAATGACCGAGAATGATGTTATGCTTCTGACAGAAGATGATCATAGCCATAGATTTAAAGGCCTGGGCATTGTCAGTAACTATCTTTCGGGGGAAACCGAATCTAGACAAAATATTGTCTTCTAAAAAATTGATTACCACCGAGTCTGTTGCCCTTTTGGTTTGAATGGCTTCCACCCACTTAGTAAAATAGTCTGTTGCGGTTAAGATCCACTTGTGTTGAGAACTAGAATGGGGATTAATATTTCCTATGAATTCTAGACCCCACTGCTGAAACAGGGCTTCATATTTGACTGGAACAAAAGGCAACGATGAGAGCTTTTGTTTACCTGCAAATAATTGACAAGGGTTGCAGGCACGCACTTTGGCATTAACGTCCGAGACAAGCTTTGGCCAGTAGTACCCAGCCCTCAGAATCTTGTAAGATGTAGCTCTCCAAGCGTGATGCCCCCACAGATTCCCTTATGAAATTCATCTATAACCCGCTGAGTTTCTGATTCGACTAAACATACTAGCAGGAAACCGAGTGGATCTTTCCAATATAGCTGACTTTCGACGATACAATATTTAACTGCATGGATTTTTAAAGTCCTGGATTTAGATGGTGATAATTCATTTGGGAATTTTAGGGTTAGCAGGTAAGACACTATGTCTCTATACCAGCCTGACGATATGAACTTCTCTTTGATCTTGTTTGGGCCTGTTTGCTCATCTAGCTCATTTAGGTTCATGTCTTCGTCACCTTCCTGCAGGCAATTGATATCTAGGGCTATGGAATTTGACTCAGCTAAGAGTTTGGCTAGGCCTTGCCCTTTTATCAATTTGGTCGGTTTGACTTCTAGATCGAATTCTTGGATTTTAGCGAGCCATCGCCCTCTTTTTCCGTCACTATCTGGCTATACCAATATATCTTTCACATAACTGGTAGGGACGTACGTAATTATCTTTGAGTGTAGTACATAAGTTCTGAATGCCTTTAATGATTTTACCATGGCGTATGCCTGTTTTTCTATTATGTCATACTTCAGTTCTGCGTCTCTAAGGCTCTTGCTAAAAAAAATGATTGGTTGTTTGAATCCTTCTTTGTTCTTTTGTAGGAGCATTGCGGCGATAGTGTGTTCAGAGGAAAATGGGAAAATAAGAAAATCTTTCAGATAGTTTGTGCTCGTTAACATAGGTGCCTTGCTTATGAATTTATTAATATGTGTGAACGATTCTTTGGCCTTGGTCGTCAATTTTACTTCGTTTTCCTTCTTCAACATACATGTGATCAATTTCACAATCTCAGCGAAATTCAGGATAAACCTTCGTAAGAAATTTATTTTACCTAAGAAAGATTGAATTTCTTTTACATTTCTCGGAATATTTATAGTATCTATTGCTTCAATCCTCTTAGGATCAATCCTGATTCCATCCCTAGATATGATATGACCCAACATCTTACCTTCCCGCATGGAAAAATGTGATTTCTTTGGGTTTAAAGATAGACCAAACATGCGACATTTTTCGAAAGTCTGTTTAAGATGTATCAAGTGTTCTTCGTCATTTTTAGAGAACACTGTAAAATCGTCGAGGTAAATGACGACGGAATTATCCCTTTCTCCTATGAAAGCAATATCCATAGCACACTAGAATCTGGCCCCTGCATTCATCAAACCATAAGGCATTTTTTCATACATGAACGTACCCCATGGTGTGGTGAAAGCGGTTTTTTCCCTGTCTTGTTCATTCATGGTGATTTGATTATAACCAGAGAACCCATCGATCATAGACATTCAGTTTTCTCCAACTACCTTTTCTAATATATGGTCTATTTTGGGCAGCGGATAGTTTTCCTTTAGAGATGACTTATTTAAGTTTCGAAAATCCACACACAGTTTGATTTCCCCACTCTTTTCCTTGACCGGGACCAGGTTTTCTACCCAGTCTGAATATCTCAGAGGTACGATTATTTTCGTGTCTAAAAGATTCTTAACTTCTTTTTCTATCATAGGTAACAAAATGGGGTTGATCTTCCTAAGCTTTGGACTAAACGGTTTGACCCCAGGCTTCAAAGGTATCTTTTGATCAATTACGGAAGTGTCATATGTTCTTAACTCATCATAAAACCAGGCGAAAACGTCCTTATACTATCTGAGTAGGTCTTCATACTTACCTTGTATTTCGGGAGGAAGGAACTTGGATATTTTTACTATCCTGGATTCTTCTTTAGTTCCTATATCATAGTCCTCCACTTCTTTTGGTTGGGGTTGTAAAGTGGATTTTACAGGTACGTCATTCTGATCAAAAAGTCTTTCTAAAGGAATCAATCCTTTCGAAATCTGGTTGTTTTTAAGGATCAACATACGATGATCCGCAATTTTTTCTCGGAAGGCTTTAGGATCTTCCCCTTCTTGCATGATCCATATCAGGTCATTTTGATTTTCTTGGTCTGCATGTGTTTCAAAGAATTCACCCACTACTTCAAGAAATTTCTTAATTTGCTCATCATCCTCAAAGACCTGCTAGTGTTGGATATTGTCTGGTATAGATGGTCTGTGTCTGATTTCAATGTGATACTTCAATTTGAAAGTTGTGGGAGGAGAGAAGGTTGAAGCTTCTCGTTCTATATCATTTTCCTCCGGACAACCATATAAACCATCGTCAAAAGACAAGATACAATTTCTCATATCTTGGTCCGTAATGTAAATAGGGAAATTGTTTGGGTTTTGAGGGTCACTCACTGTATATGATAATCTTGTTTCTCTGTACAATCGAGTAAACTGACCACCAAACATAGGAATTGTGGCGAACATCATATCAAATTGAAGAGAGCCGCCCAACTTGGCTCCCCATGACCTAGACAACAGTAAGCCATACTTAGGGGGAATATCTGCAATAACCACATCCATCAGGATACTCTTAACCGGGACCCGTGCCAGAGTAACTACCAAATCCTTTATCATCCCCATACACTTAACCCTTCTTGAGTCAAAAGAGTAAATATCTCCATAAGGCCTGGTGATCTGGAGACCCAATTTGTCCATAATAATCTTAGGCATAACATTATGGGAGGCTCCAGAGTCTAACATGCAATTATGTAGCAATTGATCATACACATTTAAAGTGATATAAAAGGGAGCAATGGTGTCTTTGGCCCCTTCAAAATGGGGACCAAAAGTGATGTTAGGTTTGTCATCTTCCAGGTTTAAAACATCAGACTGGCTTTCTATCTCAGAGACACCCATCTCTTTGGTAATTTGCTTCCGATAAATGGGGTTTTTTGCTAATTCTACCAAAGGGATTGGTATCTTAATTTTATTTATCTCATTTTCAAAATTGAAAGCTTCGCTCACCTTGTTTGTTTCTTTGGTTGAGACTTTCAAATCCTTCCTTTCTGACTTATTCGTCTGGACCGCTTTATTACTCATGGTCCTGGTTGAAGATGCAATTTTATTTACTGTTTCGATTCCTTATGCTTGGGTTTCAACTTTTTCTACTTCAGACTCTTGTGTGCTTACTACTTTAGTTTTTTTGTTGGGTAATAAGGTCTCTTCCAGAGTAGGCTCGTAAGTTTGACCTCTTTGGAGGATTTTCTTGGGTTGAGCAGTTGAGATGGGCTTACTCTTAGATCTTAAGTTATACTTGGGTTGGATCTCAACCATTATCATCTCAGTTTCTTGTTGAGATTCACAGAGATCAGTGTGATCACCTTCTTCACCCTTATTCGATGGTTGTTGTGTGTTTAGAGATTTTTCATAGTCTTCTCGAGTCAGATATGGTTGAGTTCAGTCATCACCGAAGTTTGTGACATCATTATTTGAATCTTCGAAGTCTTGAAAATCGTTCGCTCCTATAAAATTTTCATTCTGTAAGGGATCTTGTATTTTTTTATCTTCATTTTTTATTTGTCTTTGCTGGTTCAGGGGGTTGGGGTTCCTCTTGAAATACTTTTTGGGGAAAGAGTCATCTTTGGCCTGTTTGAGCTCCATTCTAGATATTTTATTAGACAGTTCTTTAATTACTCTATCCATAACGTCTACCATATCATCTGCAGATCTATTGGACCTTGACATACCTGCTTGTTCTCTAAAGCATTTGGTCTCTCGGTTTCCATATTCTATTTTAGCTTTAAGCTTACCGGAAGCCATCATATTAGACTCAGTTTCAACAACATCGTCCTTCATTCGGTTTAGGGTGGTTCCCCTTCTTTCCTGCAAAAGGAGTGCAAAATCCAGTTCGAAAGCCCCTGCAAAAGTTACCTTGGCCGCGGGTCGGGACGGTTTAACCTCGGCTGGGATTTTATTATACAGTTTGTTGAATCTTTGAATAAATTCCATGACTGTTTCAAAATTCTTTTTTCTTAAGGACCCAAATTCGGTTAAATAATATAGATGGTCTTTTCTCTCACCCCATTGTCTGAGGAAAGCATCTTCCAAAGCATCGTAAGATAAGATAGATGTTGCAGGTAGGCTCTGAAACCAAGTTCGGACTTGGCCTTTGAAGGTTTGGACAAGAAGTATCGAATATACATCCTCATGTTCGATACCTAGAATATCAACGAATTGATCAAAGAAATTAATATGTTCGACCGCGGTCAAATCCCCTTCCTCAGTGAATTTTGGTAATTTTTTTATGTAATTTTTGGGAAGGTCATGTAGAGGGACGGGAAATACTAAGGGAGCATATTTGGCTGCAACTTCCGCAAACACTCTGGGAGGGGGGGTAGGCCCTTGGCCTCCACCTCCTCCTAGAGGGGCTCCTCCTCCTCCTCCTCCGATAAACCCTCCACCTCCTCCTATAAACCCTCCACCTCCTCCTCTGGCGGCTGCCTTCGTTATTTGTGGAAAGTTATAAACGGGGTTTCGGAAAATTAAAAGTGACTCTTTATTTTCTTTGCGAAGAGGAAAATATGACGAGGAAAGATAAGGAACACGAGGACTCGGTTCCTCGGATTTGTAAGAGATGAAATCGGGAGAACCGACGAGTGTGGAAACCGAGTATGTAACACACTCTTCAGAATTTGGTGAGGTCAGGAAATTTAACTGAAGGAAATATGGTATGTCAACTGCCGACGAACTTTCAAGAGGGCCCTTTCCTTTGTGTACTAAGGGAAGTGTCAGATGAATCTCACTCCTAACTTCAGAGCAGTTTGGCGTTGAAACTTTACTATCAAAGAGAGGACTGAGTGAAGTTGAGGGTTCAGAAGAACTCTTAGTCTTCAGTTGTGGGGTTTTAAGTTTGTAAACTGTAGTGGTTGGCTTAAGAGAGCCTCTCACCTTTAGAATCCTTTTGGGATCGATAATGGGCGTAATTTTCTTACCATCCGGGTTTTGTCTGGTATTCCTTCGATCAGATGCGAGTTTAATTTTTTGTGGAGTCGCTAAGTGAAAGATTAGGAAGCCTTAAAAGGTGTGTACTCTTTGTTCACTATCAAAGGGTAACACTTTCAATGAAAAACAAATGTCATTTTCCCAGGGAAAATATTTCGTAACTTCAGTCCCCGACAACGGCGCCAAAAATATGTTGTTCCAGAGTCTGTACTTAAGGCTTAGAAGTACAGTGTCTAGGCATCCGAAAGTGGTTAAAGGGTGGATAAGAGAGAAACGTCAACCTTCGGCAAAGGAAACTAAGGAATATTTCTACGTTGTCATTGTCTAGCTTCCAACTATTCTTGGATAGTTATATCATGTTCAATCGTATCCCATGAACGTTCGAGTTCAACCTGGGTAGTAGCTGTTTTAAGAATAGTGTCGAAAAGGTTTAAGGAAATGTGTGTTTGATTTGATAATTCGGGTTCAATATTAGGCTATGCTAGTATAGGGACAGTCATGGAGGAATAGTAAAAATTCAGAGAGAAATTAAGTGCTATCTCAATTTGGTCGTATAAAAGAGAATTTATGGTTTCAGAAATAAAACGGGGTGCAAATCAAAGGCTCTTTCCTGTAACTAAGTTATATCTTAATAAAATGTATGAGGTGGGAGAAAAACATTTAGCTGTCTATGGTGTAAGGCTCCTATCAAGGGAGAATCTCACGTATAAACAAAAGAAGAAAACTATAAAGAAATAACCCGATGTAGCACAAAATATGTGTAGAATTCTGAAAGTGTTGACTGGTCTTACACCCACTAATAGCTAGTACAGAGGAAAAACAGTAAACAATTACAGAAAACCAAAATTCATTTTCTATAGTAGTGGTCGTACTAAATTATAATGAATCATTCATCAATTAAGAATATGAAATGAAATGAAATATGAGATACAAGAAAACAAACTCATAACACAGTCATGAAGAAATTGAGAATCTTCAGATTTTCTTTGTATTAACTCTCAAAATGTAAAAACTCTGTTACAATCGACACAAAAAGGTCCAACCTTTTTTCTTTTCTTTCTATGGTGTATTTATACAGTTTTACAAATAAGATAGAATCTCAATCGTCACAAAATTTCGGTTATGACAGGGAGGAGAGCAATAGCTCCATTTATTCTTCTCTGGCTTCACTTGGTGCCAGAGGTTTGTCCTCGCACGTGCTCGGTACAGGAGACGCATCTTTCAACTAGCTGAGATATCAGCTGCGATAGTTCTTCTTGACAGCTGGCTTCAAAGAAGTAACATTCTCGGGCTAACTGCGACAGCCTGTCTTCCATCTGTCTTTCTATGATGTCAATGGCGCATAATTGCGCGCTTGGTCTAATCATGCATTTGTCTATTTGAATTATGTCTACCATGGTCACTTGGGAAATCTCAGCCGAATATCTTTCCTCTTTTTCCTTTAGATCAAGCGAGATTTTTTCCATATTCATTTGCATAAATGCCTCGGAATTACCTCTGCTATCAATTCCTAGTAGATCGTCATCTATAGAACCAAAGGCCTCTTCTAAGGAATTCATTATCTTTTTGTCTTGTTGCTTGCCTTCGGTGATGTTGTGCTCCCATTCCTTTAATAGAATGTTTCCTCTGGTCTGTTCCGAAATGGTGAACTTGGGAGTACTTCCTAAACCCTTGTTGTTTGTGGCTATCACAGCTTCTTGGAAGGCAACCTGAGCTGCTCCAACTTCCCTTTCTCTAGCAGATAAGTTCTCCGAAACCTGGTTGACTAGCGAACAGTTATCCCGGATCGCTTCTACCTTGGCGAGCAAATTTCGTTGTGCTGCAGAGACTCTTCTCCGAATATCAATCGCCTAGGATTTGAACATCCCGATGTTTATCATTATGTTCTCGATGATCTCCACCCTAGCCTGTAGCTGTTTGATCAAATCCTTTTGTTGGCTCGCTTGCATATGACCATCCCAAACCACCAACTAAGCTTGCTCGAGCTTAGTTTTGAGTAGCTCTATCTCATTTTTATCGGCCAACCTAGCCTTCTCTCTCCCTATGCTCGCCCGGTCTTTAACGGTATCTATTGTTGTGGCCAATCTGGCTTCAAGGGTCCTAATGAGGCGATTTTTTCATTTAAGCTATTTTTTCAAAAGCTCGAATGAAAATTGATTCACCGAGGCATATGCTCCTAATGTCCCTGCTATTCCAGTCACGAATTCATTATTCTTGTCTTTTCCATTAGTTATAACTTTATATTTCTTGGCAGTTGACTCTCCTTCCTGATAGAATTCCCTCTTTACTACTGCCTTTCTCTTCTTATTGAAGAAAAACTCATTCAGAGGGAGTTCTTCTACCCTTATAGGCCTCAACTCTTCATTGAAGATCCATCCTACCTCAATATTTCCCAGAGTCGACTATAAGGGAGTAACTGATGTGATAGGTTCTCCGATCTGCTTTGCTGATTTTCCCGGAGTAGTGACCAGAATCTGCTTCTTCGCTGGATCGGGAGTCTTTATCTCTTCTTTTGGACTCTTAGTTTTCTCTCCCTCATCCTGGTATTTTTCTTGATCGGGATTCGCATCCTTAGAGCCTTCGACATCTTTGTGTTTCACCTCCGACGTACTCGGACTCTCAGCCCACAACACTGTGGGAAGAGAACTGCATCGATGCTCCTGGAACTTCAGAACATCGTCTCTTTCTTCGGGTGCCAAGGTTTTTATCCGAGCTAGAATCTCGGCATAGGACCTTGTGCCTCAAAAAATGTCATTCGAGGGTGAATTCTCATGCTCAAATCTCTTGATCCCGCAACTGGCCAAATGATTGCTCACGACTCTTTGCAGATCGGGCTTCTTGTATTCAATGGAGACCAAATTTAGGTCTTCTTGGGCTGCTGCCTCAGCTTTGGCATGCCCGAAATCTAATAAAGAATAAGAATTCAAATGAATAGGAAAAGGTGGCCATACCTTCTTTGAGTATACCTTAATATATTTGCTTATACCACTAACTAATGTTTTCCTAGCAACCTCACGACAAGACAACTTGTTGGGAATGAACAATGGCAATGCATGCAGGGGGACCGAAGCCCTGAAAACTCTAAGGTATGAAAATTATGCTTCTACATACCAGTCTTTTATGCTGCTCAGATTCGTTACTATGCTGTCCCAAATCCTAGGTTGTGGGTGACCGAAAATAGTGACATGCAGGGGCACCATCACCCAGTTGAAGATTTCATACACAAAATTTTCTGCTTTGTTTTCCCATAATTTTGCATGATAAATATGTATGGGCTTGGTTTCTGCTAGAGTCCAACTCCAGTTCATTAAGGTAAATGGTGTTAAAAAACAAACTGCGTCCATAATTTATGCGGACATGAAAAATGAAGATGCCTTCTCGTTCTCTTTCTACGCTCGATACTCTGTGACCCGGCTGGTCAAGCTATCAGACAAAAAATTTTCCCAGTCGAAGGAACTACCTTCGGTGACCCAAAACATTAGAGGCACCCATAGAAGAAAAAAATGTGAAGTGTCCTCTCTCCCGTATAACCTGCATGTCATCATGGCCACATATTTCTACTGTGGTTCTAAAAAAGCGATTGAATATATGTCGTGGTTATCAAATTTGAACTTCGCGGTGTTCGAAACCCAATATTTTATTAAACTGGACATGGTTTTATCATACTATACGCATTCATTCTCCTTGAACTCGTCCAAGAATTCAAGGAGAAGGAAACTGGAAAAAAACTAGACCACAAAACTGGTTGACCAAAAACAATATTTAAATTTTGAAAAAAACATATATATTCACGTGTATCCATATGAATCCAAACCATTATACACGAATATGCAAAGCTTCTCATGTGTATGGAAAGGGTGCATATAATCAAAATATGATTGAGTTGAATACATCTTTGAACCAAAATACATCAACAAAGAGGCTCTAAATGGCCTCTAGGGTCCAAAAATAAGCATAGTAATAATGAATAACCATAGTCTAGACTCTAGACTCTACAATCTGATCATATAGTAGAATCATTTGAATATTTATCTTCAACGTTATCAACATGACTAGATTCTACAATGGGATTTTGGCTTGATTCCCTTGGCCTTGAAGGTAGTGATATCCATCCAATGTTCAAATCCTTTCACTATGGAATGGGTCCAAGTCCATCAAAGAAAGGTATTTGTTATCAAATGTTGGCTCTTGACTCTCCACAAACCACTCTGATAAGGGATCCTAGTCATCCAAGACTATGTTGATTTCCAAATATGTAAAATGAGTATATTACAGTTTAATGAACACATTTCCCTATTATTATATATGGGTTTTATACTTTATCAAAAAAAAATCCAAGACTTTACAAGGTTTTATAATTCAGTGAAAAATTCGCCAAGATTTTACAAGATTTTATAATTCAGTGAAAGATTCACCAATATTTTACAATATTATATAATTGACTAAAAGATTCACCAAAAAAATAAATATAAATATTATATAATTGATAAAATAGCCTTCATTTTTTCCTATGTATCATGGGGATTCGTGCATTTATTATATATATAAATTTAGGGGGGGTTCTTAAAATCACCCATGAATTAGAAAATTACACAATCATCAAGAAAAGGCCTCAAAACATCATTCATAACTCTCATTAATGTTGTAGGAGCATTACAAAGCCCAAATGACATAACCATCCATTGAAACAAACCTTGCTTTGTTTTGAAAGCTATATTCCATGTGTCTCCTTCAACAATCCTAATCTGATGATATCCACTTCTCAAGTCCAACCTAATGAAATACTTAACATCTTTCAATTGATCAGGAAAATCATCAATTCTAGGAAGAGGGTAATGATTATTTACTATAATCTTGTTCAAGTCTCTGAAATATACACACATGTGGCATGTACCATCTTTCTTTGGTACCCAAACAATTGGTGACCCACATGGTGATGTGCTTGGCATGATAACCCCTTTTTCAAGAAACTCTTATATATTTTTTTTAATTTCAGCATTCTCCATGACTAACATCCTGTACATACCAATGTTTGGAAGAGGAAAATCTTGTTGCAATTGGATCTCATGTTGGATACCTCTTTTAGGAGGAAATCCTTTTAATTCCTTAAACATATCACCATATTTGTTAACAAACTCATATAGATCAGATTTTAACTTTGCATCACATCCTTGGAAAGCTTCTTTTTCAACATTATCTTTGGGTTTGATCATCAAGACTACAAATTTCTTACTAGAATTTACTAATCTCTTCATTTGTCTAGCATTTACAAGTGACAAATTCAACTTCTTTCTATGTGCTCTAACAATGTACTCAACTCCATTTTTAAAACAGTGATATGTGTTCTCGTGATGATGAAAAATGGATCTCCTATCATATTAATATGGTTTTCCTAACACAATACCACAAATATCAAATGGAATAACATCAAGATCTACCTCATCTATAAAGTTTGCAGTGATGAAAAATCTAAGTTTACATCTTTTTGTCACATGCAATTTGGCATTATCACATATCCAACCTAGAGGATATGGTTTAGGATGAGAAGTACCTTCCAAATGAAATATATTGACAGTGTCTTTAGAAATGAGGTTTACTTGAGAACCATTATCAAATAGGGTATCTATCTTGGTAAGATTTAAAATTACCCTTATGTGGAAAATATCTATTATTTATTTTTCATGTTGACTTTTATTGAGGCTACTACTTGAAGAACTAGTACTGGTAATAGAGTCCTTACCTTGAAAACCCATGGCTGGGATTTTTGTTTCATCTTCTCAATCAGATCCTAAATCATGTTGTGTAGTTGCAACAGTGTTTGGTTTAGCTTTGTTGTTGAACTTTTTGGGTCTCATTTTAGGATGAAGTTTCCAACAATGGTCTTTATCATAGCCATCTTTTTTACAGTGTTTACATGAGATTTTTTCTCCCTCTTTCTTGACTGAAGCCTTATTCTTTCCATTTCCTTTGTCTCCATTAAAAAATGGATTATTGCTTCCCTCTTGAGGAAAATTCTTCCCTCTTTCTTCCAGATGAGTTTCCTGTACACAAACTTCATCTAGATTTGTAGGGTTAAACATGATAATTGTGTGTCTCAAATAGCTATGCAATCCTCCAATGTATTTGAGTAAAGTTTCTAGAGAAGATAGATCTATACCCAAAATCAAAGATCTTCTTCTAAATTCTTCAGTGTATATTTGCACACTTTTCCCTTTAGCTTGCCTAAAGTTTTTCCAATCCATAATAGATTTTTGCATGTATGCTAATGGATAAAATTTCCTTTTAATTGCAACAATAAAATCATTCCAATAGGATAAATATTTACCATACTTCTTCATGTCCTCTTGAGTTTTGGTTTCCCACCAAATGAGTGTTGCACTTTCCAGTCTAAGAGAAGAAAGTTGAATCTTGGTTTCATCTTCTAGGATTCTTTGTATCCTAGAATACACTTCAATTTGACGAATCTAGTTATCCAATTTCTCAGCATTTACCTCTCCATTGCACATAGGAAATTCAAACGTAATATCAAGCTTAATCAAAGGAGTTTGTGGAGGAATTTTACCATGTTCTTTTGGAGAATTTGGAGGTGGTTGTGAAATGATAGAAGAAATGGAAGATGGAGGAGAAGGAGGTGGGATATCACCATTTCCTCCATTCCCTTTTGGAGTCTTATCACCACTATCTTCATTACCTCTTGGAGGATTTGAGATTTCATCTTGCAACTTTGCATTCCTCTCCTCATATAAAACTTTCACCATTTATGTCATATCACAAAAATATTTTCTTTAATTTTCCTCTTCTGAAGTACGAATTTCATGAGTCTCCTCATGAGCCATACTTGGTGAATTCCTCCTTGAAGCTTGAGGTGAATGTATTTTTCTCCTTCTTGAAAGTTGATAACTTGGATCTACAATTTTCCCTTCTCCTCTTGTGAGCATCAACCTTGTAAGAATCATAAAACAAAACACTTGCAAACAATCAAAAGAATTCCCTTGGTATAATTACAATGATTGGCACCGTGTTACCTTCTATTTGCACAAGAGCTAAACATTAGCCACATATGCAACAACTAGTTAATGATTAGGTATATATTGGTATCAAATGAGGTTAGATGAGTTGAGGGTTGATTTATTGTAATTCAAATATAGTTATTTAATTCTTTAGTATAGAAGAAAAAATAATCTTTGGTGGTCAAATAATCTTTTAGTTCTTTTTATATTATAAAGATGCCACCGCTTTCTCTCTCTTTCCGTGAGAGCTAGACATTAGCAACATATTCAAGCATTAGTTAATTATTTGGTATATCTTAGGTATCAAACGAGGTTAGCTTAGCTCATGGTTGATTTATTTTAATTAAAAAAATAAATATGATAGAAATCATTAATTTATATTTAATCTATAAAGAATTTAAATTTTTATATTTGTTTTTTAGAATTCCTAAAATTGTTCATAATTTATTGATCATGTCAAAATCAACACAATTATTATACAATAATTTAGATAACTATGGTTCATAAAATAAACATTATTTACAAAAAAAAATGGGTCATGTCCTTTATTATCTCCAATTACAATTTGTTTTGCAAGTTAAATTGATATTACCTTCAAAATTGAGAGCTCAAAATACATAATGTGTGACCTAGTGCAAGACCTTCCATGAGAGGAAACTGGAGTCTGCACTAGGTCTCAAAATGTCTTAAAACACTGTCTCGGAGGCCTAATAAGAGTTTGGTGATGTTATTGCATTTACATAACATAATAGATGACAAAACATGCTTGTTATCTTCTGGGACTAAAGACCACCGAGGATACAAAATGAGCCTAATATCTATTGAATGTTAAAATGTGTTCTAGACTGCAACCATGATAGATAGAGAAAACTAAAATCCATAGTGACCACTTTCATCTTTTCCTTTGGGAGGAAGTTGTCGAATAGATGTACATGCACATTAGTGACGAAAAACCGGACATGCCTGGTAAGAGGTCTGGCCTAAGAGTGAATCCAGAAGGTCAACAAGCTTGTGGTCCATTTTCTCCTAGAAAAATGTTTTATTTCTTATGTCCCTCTGAAGCTCAAACATGAGTTGTAACTGCTCATCCGAGAAGCGCCTTGGAGAGGGAAGCACCAATGCTCTGCTAGAGTCTCACTCATGAACCTATGAACTGTTGGTTGTGACATGGTGGTTGTGTTCATCAAAAGAATCTACATTGGGTGATCGTTCTATTGCAGATAGAGGGAAGGTGGGTGGATTAACTTGTATAGGTTAAGAGGGAATTTATTTCTCCACCCCAACAACAAAATCATAGCTATCATGTTGTTGTTGGTTGGTTCCTAGAGAGGAGGAGAGAGGATATGATTCTAAGAGGTTGGGCAAGGAAAGAGGAGAAGGATGACAAATAGATGGGTTGTGAAGAGCTCTCGAGCTATGGCTGGGTCTGCCTCTTTCCCAAGGAAACATGAAGATGAGAGGGATGATGAGCCATAGATAAAAGGAATATGAGAAAGGGACGAATATGGGAGATGAGACAAGGGTGAAAAATCCAATAACCATAATAACAAGTTTCCTAGAAAGAATGTAGATGAAAAAGGGAGAGAGACAAAGTTGAGCTATAACGACCATAGTGATATGAGAGGCCATTAAATACTTATTTGCACATCCATAAATGTACTTCGTCATTGCAGTACCAGTCCCAAGATTTCTCATCCATGAAAAGACTGATGTCTTAATGTTACGCATGAGAGCTAGAGTGTGGGTAGGATGCCTACGTTAATGAAGCACCTTAGGTAGGATGCCATGCATGTGGAGAGGACATCAATGTCCAAATTTCACTATGGATATTATGGCCAGGTGGAACCCTATTCGGGGTTTCAAAATCGAGTTGAGCCAGCTCAAATAAGTCCTGAAGCTATGAGGGAATGGGGTGATGATTGTTTGTAAAACAAATGTCTTGTTCCCCATTAGTGACTCCAATATTGGATATTTTTTCTACAAATTTGTCGGCCTCGCATATGAAATGAGAGGGGACTAGAGCCATAACAAGAGACACCAAAGATTTAATGGTTTCCAAAGTGTTGAGTAGATTCCAGCTGGGAGAAATATTTTTTGGAGTTGATTCATGCAGAATCTTGGAAAAGAGAGATAGGATGACTTGGGAGTCCCCTTCCACAATAAGATGATTCAAATCGAATTGAATTGAATATGGAAGTCCTCACAAAAGTCGCCAAAGTTTTGTCAAATTATTGGTATCCTGGCCTATAATTCCTCCTAGCATATGAATTATAGTTCCATTGACATCTCGAATGACCATGCCAAAGCCAATAGAGTTTCCCTTGGAGGCACCATCAAAGATCATTTTAAGGGATCTCCCTTGCGGATTCTACCACTTGGCTTGGCTGTGAACAATGTTGGTGCAAGTGGTTGAGGTGCTTTAGGATTGGTCAAGATTCAGTTTCCATTGATCAAGCAGGGATGTTTCTGGGGGATCACCTGACAAGTCTTTTTCATTCCATTTTTTATCTCTTATAGTTTATCGAATATTCTCACATATCTTCCTCCACACTCTGGTTTCTAGAGAGTATTTGGAATGGAAGATTCTTTGATTTCATTCCTTCGAGATTTTGTAGATGGTAAACCTAGGGAGTAATTGGTAGATTTATTTAGGATTGTATTTTTTAATGCTTCTACCCTCCAAATCTCAATGGAATGAATTATGTTCCCATGCTTCTTGTCTGTCAACCTCATTGATTGAGTGGAAAAGTATCTGTTAGCATTGTTGTACGTGGGTTGTAAGACCCTAGGTTCAGTTTATCTATGACCAAAAAAACTCACCAGACACCGGACCTTTCGATATCACCTACTTGTGCAGATGAAGTCTTACCCAAGGTATCTATTAGGACTATGAGAACCAGGCTTCTAGAATAGTAAGGTAATGGGAGGAAACCATTCGGTTCATTCTTTCTGGTTACCTCTATGTGCGTGATGTTTTTATATTCAATATTAACTTACTTATGATCCAAATTCCTATAATCAACATATTTACCAATATTGCATAGTTTTGTTATTGTCACGATCATGAACATTGCACCATATTTAACCATAATACAATTCTATTCTACGAGACATACAAATAGGATTTATAAGAACACATAGAAAGACTGAAAACATAAGATACAATATCATCTTGTTAACCTTCCTTTAATCATCCTTCTCAACAACATACTATTGCATCCAAGAAATCTGAAACTCAACATCCAATAAAACATAACATCACATAAATTGCATGGAACAAAGAACCTAACAAACCGTAATTGAACTAATCCCCTAATCTCCTATCCTGTTACATATTTATACAAAATTATAGGGCTAAAATCCCTAATCTATTCACCCCAAAAATACCGCATTACAATGCATGACCAACTCAATTAACTGGATGTTTGATAAGTTTCTTATTCTTTTCAATCTGCATGTTGTTTTTCTGTTGTTCTTCTATTTCTGGAACGTCGGGTTATCATCCTTATGTCATGCTTTATTCTCTTTCTTTATTCTTTATCTTCCTTATCCTTCTATTTTATTTATTCTCCTTTATGTGTGTTGTCTTTCTTTTGTTCACTTTCCTCCATACAAACATTATCCTCCTAGATGCGCCTCAGCTACGCTCTCCCTACCTTTCGTTCTTCTTCCATGCACTTTTCCTATACTTAGGATTTTTCCTCAAAAATGTATCAAAACTACAAAAAAAATTCCATGTTGCCTATCTAAAAGGCCCCCAACACTCACATGTGACTCGTCTCGAGCCACTCGGGATTGTTTCCTAGTCTTCCATGCCGAAATGAAGTTTTAAGAGGCACCCTTTTCTACCTCCACCTCTTTGATGATTGCGGCCTTTGTTGCTGCTATTGCCTCTTCTCCCTTCATGGACAACTTTGTAATTTTTTCCTCTACTTCAATCACTTCCTGCTTGACCTTACCCTACACCCAAGAAAATTCTCCAATGACCCTCACTGCTTCTTCTTGCAGTGGTCCCAGTCTCTATTGGAGGATCTTTTTTTGATCCCTCATTCTCTCCACTTCTACCTATGTCTGTCGTTGAGACAAAATGGTTGAAATATGCTCCATTGTTGGAAGTGTAGCTTCCCTTTATACTTCCTCTTGTGCCTATTCGTGTGCTTCTCTTAGCTTGGTGATATGAAATGAAAAAGGGTTTTGTATACAAATTTGTAAGTGGAAAATGTATGTGTCCTGGGAAATTGGATCAAGTTGAAAGAAAATGAAAATATTGATTTTTTATACTTGAAATGAACAACATAAACATACATAAATATCCATCAAAATAAAAACATAACACAACAAAATGATAAAGAAGTTTACCCCTCTCTTGGGATACATCTCTTGGCCTAGCTTCCAATGGATAATTTTCATCATATGCTCAATGTGTTAAAAACAATTCTTTACAATGTTTAGAATGCAAAATAGGTGGCTCTAATGGCTCAAGAATGTCCAAAATCCCCTAGCTGGGCTCTTCCTGCACCTGGTATGGAAAAAAAAATTAGAAAATACACTTCCTGGAAGTTTTCCCTGATAACCTGTTATCTCTACACTCGGAATTGCACCCATTGTGTGACTAACTTGGTCTCTGTGTTTTTCTCGTGCTATAACTTAGCACCACGCATCATTCAGGAAATTGGGTGAAAATGTTGCACCGTTATGGGGTTAGTGTCGTGTCCGATGGAGACTTCGGTCGAATGGCCCATGCGGTCAGGCACCAACCTAAATCCCACACTCATTGAATAAACCTCCTCCACATATGTTCTCTAGTCATATTGCATATGGTATTAAGTTTTGTGACCAGGGCTGGGGCTAATCCTCAACCCTTTTCCCACTGGAATGAACCATAATTCAAGCTTAAATAAAATTTTGGAACTATAGGGTTCATAACCACCTTAAAGGTGGGCTAGTGGCCCAACCTATGAAGATACTTTTCCCATGGCCGGAGGTCGCAGGTTTGACCCCGACAAAGCCTATTCCAAAAGTTTTACCCATCAACCAATCAAGGAGGTGCCACATAGCGGCCCCTGGCTGGGCCAAGTGGCACCCTTACATTCGCCCACATAGACTGACATGTGTCATTCTAGGATTGGTCCACATCACACACCTACCCAGTCACCATGCCATGTTACCACCTTCCCATTCACCCTGCAACGCCAGTTGTACGGTTGTATAGATTGTATGGCCAACTTCCACGTAGACTGTACGGACTGTACAATCAACAATTTTTCTTGTTTTCAAAAATAGATAGAATGCAATATCTCCCTCATATGAAATTTGTTTGATCCTGTTCAACTTGTGTTGGGATCGTGAGGATTATATGTATGCAATGAATCCATTTTCAAGCAATTTTGAACACGTTGATTTTTGAGCATTTTTTGATCCCCTAGATCACTCCTCCCCATTGGGAAGCTTTTGGACCTCGAAAATAATTTTTCCTTCAAACTAATTATGAGGTTATAGTTACCTCATATTTCCAACCTCAATCCATTTATATTTTCTTATATTTGTGCCTTTGGGACCAAAACAAAGGTACTCCACATTCCCTCGTTTTGAAGTTCTTATATTCCTATCCAGGATTGTATCCTAATGTAATTCTGAAAGATATTCTGGAGAGAAGTCATCTATGGAATAAATCTAAAAATTATCTCCTTGATCATCAATCAAAGAAGGTTCATACAATCTCAAATTCTCAACATTAACAACTACATACATTTGCATATAACGAGGCAAATCCAAATAGAAGGCAATGTTACCAATCTTTTCAAGAATCTTAAAAGGTCCATATCTAATTGGTTTAAACTTTTTACCTTCTCATTTAAGCCTCTCTTTTATATTGTAAAGCCAAAATTCATCTCCAACTTGGAAATTGTGATCAACACAATTCTTTTCATGTCTTGTCTTGTACTTGGCTTGGTGCTTTTCCAATCATTCTTGTACCATTTGATGCACCAATTGAAATTGTTCAATGAACTTCTTTTCTATATCAATGTTGTAATGACCATCAATAGAAACATCCTTCCCAAAGATAAAATCTAAAGGAGATTTTGGCAAATAACCAAAACATTCCTCAAATGTAGATGTTTGAGTCGATGAATGCTTAGCCTAGTTATAAGCATGTTGAATGTAGTGTAGGTTCTCATCCCAAAGCTTAGGATGTTTGTCGCAATAACCATGAAGAAGATGTACTACTGTTCTATTCACCAGTTCCGTTTGACCATAAATTTTTGGATGGAATCAAAATGATGTGATATTTTTCAGCTTGGTGTCCATGAGTGCCCATAATCTTGACCAAAAGTTCCCAATAAATTGAGAATCTCGATAAAAAATAATAGATTTGGGAAACGCAACATATACCCATACATGTTGAAAGAAAATTTGTGTCATTTTTTCAGCTGTAACCTACTTCTTAGAACGCATCAAAATACACATTTTGCTTAAACGGTCAACCACAACATAAATCTAATCATGATTATTTTTATACATAGGTAATCCTCCTACAAAGTCCATGGAAATTCTTTCCCAAGGAGGAGAAGGAATCGAAAGTGGAGTACACAATCCTAACTTTTTGTTGCTAGGATTACTTGTAGCACATAAAAAACATCCTCTTACATAACGTGAAAAAATTTCATTGATTTTAGGCCAATATAAATACCTTTGCAAATTAGCCACCATCTTGCCTACACCAAAGTGGCCAGCAATAAGAGAAGAATGTGCTTCCCTTATGATGTTGATTCTTTCACCCCGTGGAATACATATCTTGCCAAGATTATACAAAATCTAATCATGCACATGGTAATCCAATTCCTCAACTTGGTTAGAATGACACAAAGTTGCGTAAACCTCTTTAAAATAAACATCTAAAGCATATTGTTCAACATAGCTCTCATGCATGGTAGAATTATTCTTAAGAATAATTGAAGCACTAACAATAGGCTTGAAAAACATATCAACAACTTTGTTATAAATTCCTTTCTTATACCTGATAACGAAGTGGAATTGTTGTAGGAAACCCATCCATCTGAAGTGCCTTGATTTTTGTAGCTTTTATGTGATTGAAAGTATTGCAATGGTTGATGATCTATGGGAATAATAATTTATTTTCCCAACAAATAAAGTTTCCATTTTTTCACACTTTGCAACAATGCATACAACACCTTGTCATATGTAGGATAATTAATCACAACACCATTAAAAGTTTTAGAATGAAAACAAATGGGCTAACCATGTTGCAAAAAGACTTCTCCCATGGGATAGTTACTTGCATCTGTTTGTATCGCAAATGGTTGTCTCAAATCAAGAAGTGCAAGAACTGGAGCTGAACTAATTTTATCCTTCAAGGCATCAAAATTGTTTTGTTGCTTTCCTCCACATTGGAAAGCTTGCTTGATGTTTGTCACTGCATGTAATGGAGCTTCAATTGAAGAGAAGTTAGCAATAAAATTTCTCCAATATTGGGATGCTCCCAAAAAGATTCTTACCTATGTTACATTGTTGGGCTTGGGCCAATCCTAAATGACTTTAACATTGGAAGGATCTATTTTCAGTTATCCTCCTCCAACAATATGTCCCAAATAAACAAGTGAGGTATTTCCAAAGTCACATTTAGACATCTTTAAAAAAAAAAAAAAAATCTTCAAGACATCTAAAACATGCTTCACACGCCTAACATGTTATTCATGAGATTTGATAAATATCAATATGTCATCCAAGTAGACATTTACACAATCATCAAGAAAAGGCCTTAAAACATCATTCATAACTCTCATGAATGTTGCAGGACCATTACAATGCCAAAATGACATAACCATCCATTCAAACAAACCTTTCATTGTTTTGAAAGCTATCTTCCATGTGTCTCCTTCAACAATCCTAATCTGATGATATCCACTTATCAAGTCCAACTTAGTGAAATACCTTAACATCTTTCAATTGATAAAGAAAATCACCAATTCTAGGAAGAGGGTAATGATTCCTTACTGTAATCTTGTTCAAGGCTCTGAAATATACACACATGCACCATGTACAATCTTTATTTGGTACCAAAACAATTGGTGACCCACATGGCAATGTTCTTGGCATGATAACCCCTTTGTCAAGCAACTCTTGGAATTTTTTTTTTAATTTCAGCATTCTCCATGACTGACATCTTGTACATACCAATGTTTGGAAGAGGACAATCTTGCTGCAATTGGATCTCATGTTGGATACCTCTTTTAGGAGGAAATCCTTTTGGTTCCTGGAACAGGTCACCATATTCGTTAACAAAGTCATATAAATCAGATTTTAACTTTGCATCGCATTCTTGGAAAGCTTCTTTTTCAACATTGTCTTTGGGTTTGATCATCAAGAGTACAAAGTGCTTACTAGCATTGACTAATCTCTTCATTTGTCCATCATTTACACATGACAAATTCAAATTATTTGTATGTTCTCTAAAATTCTACTCAACTCCATTTAAAAAAAAATGATATTTTTTCTCATCACGATGAAAGATGGATCTCCTATCATATAAATATGGGTTTCACAACACAATACCAAAACTATCCAATGGAATAACATCAAGATCTACCTCATCTATAAATTTTGCAGTGATGGAAAATCTAAGTTTGCATGTTTTGGTCACATGCAATTTGGCATTGTCACATATCCAACCTAGAGGATATTGTTTAGGATGAGGAGTAGTTTCCAAATGCAATTTCTTGACAGTGTCTTCATAAACGAGGTTTGTTTGAGAACCAATATCAAATATAGTATCTATCTTGGTATGATTTAAAATTACCCTTATGTGGAAAATCTCCATTCTTTCTTTTTCATGTTGACTTTCATTTAGGCTACTACTTGAAGAACTAGTACTGGCAATAGAGTCCTTACATTGAAAACCCATGTCTATGATTTTTATTTCATCTCCTGAATTAGATCTTAAATCATGTTGTGTAGTTGCAACAGTCTTTGGTATAGTTTTGTTGTTGAATGTTTTGGGTCTCATTTCAGGATGAAGTTTCCAACAATGGTCTTGATCATGGCCATCTTTTGAACATTTATTACATGAGAGTTTTTCTCCTTCTTTATTGACTGGAGCATTGTTCTTTCCATTTCCTTTGAATTACCTATTTCCTTTGTCTCCAGTAAAAAATGGCTTCTTGCTTCCCTCTTGAGGAGCATTTTTCCCTCTTTCTTCCAAATGAGTTGCATGTACACAAACTTTATCTATATTTGTAGGGTTAAACATGATAATTGTGTGTCTCAAATAGCTATGAAATCCTCCAATGTATTTGAGTAAAGTTTCTTGAGAAGATAGATCTATACCCAAAATCAAAGATCTTCTAAATTATTGAGTGTAGCTTTTCACACTTTGTCCTTTAGATTGCCTAAATTTTTTCCAATCCATAATAGCTTTCTACATGTATGCTAATGGATAAAATTTCCTTTTAATTGCAACAATAAAATCATTCCAAGAGGATAAAACTTTACCATACTTCTTCATTTCCTCTTAAGTTTGGGATTCCCACCAAATGAGTGTTGCACTTTCTAATCTAAGAGAAGGAAGTTGAATCTTAGTTTCATCTTCTTTGATTCTTTGTATCCTACAATACGCTTCAATTTGATGAATCTAGTCATCCAATTTCTCAGCATTTACCACCTCTCTATTGCACATAGGAATATCAAACTTAATATCAAGCTTAAGAAAAGGAGTTTGTGGAGGAATTTTACCATGTTCGTTTGGAGAATTTGGAGGTGGTTGTGAAATGGTAGAAGAAGTGGAAGATGGAGGAAAAGGAGGTGGGGTATCACCATTTCCTTCATTCCCTTTTGGAGTCTTATCACCACTATCTTCATTACCTCTTGGAGGATTTGAGCTTTCACCGTGCAATTTTTCTTTCCTCTCCTAATATAAAACTTTCATCATTTATGTCATATCATAAAAAAAAAATTGAAAGTTTCCTCTTCTGAAGTAAGAATTTCATGACTCTCCTCATGAGCCATAGTTGGTGAATTCCTCCTTGAATATTGAGGTTAATGTATTTTTATCCTTCTTGAAAGTCGATAACTTGGATCTACACATTTCACTTCTCCTCTTGTTAGCTTCAACCTTGTAAGCATCAGAAGACAAAACACTTGCAAACAATCAAACCTTCAAAAACCTTATCTTTGATACCAACTTGATACGAAAATGAAAAAAGTTTTATTCATACAAATTTGCAAGTGGAAACTGTCTGTGTCTTGGGAAATTGGATCAATTTGCAAGCACATGAAAATATTGAATTTTTATACTTGAAATAAAAACCATAAACAAACATAAACAACCATCAAAATAAACACATAACACAACAAAATGTTAAAGGAGTTCACCTCTCTCTTGGGTTGCATCTCCTAGTCTAGATTCCAATGGATCATTTTCATTATATGCTCAAAGTGTTAAAAAAAATTCTTTACAATGCTCAAAATGCAAAATAGATGGCCCCAATGGCTCCAGAATGTCCAAATATCCCTAGCTAGTCTGTTTCTACACCTGGTTTGGCCAAATATTGAATAAAATACACTTCTTGGAAGTTTTCCCCAATAATGTAATGTCTCTGGTCTCTAAAATGCACCCACTATGTGACTAACTCGGCCTTTGTGTGTTTTCTATTCCAAAACTCAGCACTACATGTTGTTCCATAAATTGAGAGAAAATGTCGCACCATTAGGGGGGGTGAGCGCCTTGTCTGTTGGAGTCTTCAGTCATATGGCCCATGTGGTCGGGTGCCAACCTAATTCCTACACCTTTCGGCTAAAACTCTTCCATGTCCGTGCTCAGGTCATATGGCATATGGTATTAAGTTTTATGACTAGGGATGGGGCTAAGCCCCGACCATTTTCTTGTCGGAATGAACCATAATTCAAGATTAATCAAAATTTTGGAACTATAGGGTTAAGAACCACCTTGTAGGCGGAGTCATGGCCCGAACTACGCGAAGAAGTTTTGCACGCTCGGAGGTCATAGGTTTGATCCCCATGAAGTGTATGAAATTTTTTTTACCCATCAACCAATCAAGGGGGTGCCATGTGGAGGCCCCTGGATGAACCACGTGGCATCCTTTCATTCACCCACATAGACTAACACGTATCAGTCTAGGATTGGTCCATGTCATACACCTACCCAGTCACCATGCCACATCACCACTTGCCCAATCACCTTGTCACATCAACTATATGGTCATATGGATTGTATGGTCAGCTTCCACATGGCTTGTACTAATTGTATGAACTGTAAAATCAACAATTTTCCTTGTTTGGAAAAATGGATAGAATGTGATATCTCCCTCATACAAACTCTATTTGAGTCCTTTCAAGTTGCGTTGGGATCGTGAGGATGAGATCTACGCAATGAATCCATTTTTGGGAAATTTTGAACACTTTTAGTTATGGGCATTTTTTGATCCCCTGGATCTCTTGGCCTCTACAAAATTCATCTTTAGGTCTTCTATCAATTCTATCCACACCTGTGCATTTTTCTCACATATTTTTCCACATTCACCCTCTATCTTCTTAATGTGTGCAAATGTTGTGGTTTCCATCCTCTCTCTTCCTTCATGCACCTCTGGTAGCATTCCTAGCATGCCCCTCAATTGTAAGTCATGGATATGATCCCTCAAGCCCTTAATGACATCACCAATCTTCAATATTTTCTCCTCCATAGTATCTTCTACTACCAGAAGAAATTCTAGTACTTCCTTGTAAAATTTTTGAATCAATGCTGATATCTTTTGTGCTATGCTCCTCACCTCATCATTTTCCTTTAACGATTTCCTAGCCTTCTCCTCATGTTGCTCATTCAGTTTCGGGTGTGATTCTTCACAATAATCCTTAGGGTTTCTTCCTTCTCCCTCTCGAAGGCCTCTTCCCGCATAATATCGATCTAAGTCTGGACGACAACATTGGGGGTCATGTTTCCCATGGAGAAGGAATCATTTCTATCGGGTGAAATAATTGTGTTAAGCCTCATAGTCCTGTAATTGTCTTCTTTGTCAATAATCCAGTGAGGTTTCTCGAGCCCAAAACCATTATCCTCCTCTCCTACGCCTCTTGTAAAGTCCTTGGGCACCAATTTGGTCATTGTATACAAGGCCAATTTCTTGGAAACCTCTCTTTCATTGGGATCCTAATCCTTCTCCTCCTGTTACCTCCTTCGATGAAATCTACATGAAAATTTATGTCGAATTTGATGAAATCTCTTGGACCTGATACTCTCTTAGTGCCCAAGTATTTTTTCCTAGTGAGCTCCCAGAATTCTTGTTCATCGATAATGTCATGATCCTCAAGCTTGAGGCTGACAATTTTTCCAAGTATATCTCCTTCTCTACTCACCCCCAGTGGGACCGATTGTAGTGCTAGCGGACCTTTCCCCATTTTTCTTGGGTGACAGGTTCCTTAAATGGTGCTCTGTATGTTCTCAGGTAGTTGTATCTACACTCTCTTCTCCAATTCTCTTTGGTTCTCTTTTCTCTCTCCCAATTGTACGCACCAATGATTTATAATTAACGACATTTTGTTGTTCTTGTGCTTTTATTCTAGTTGTACCAGTCTCATCCCATATTAACTAACATTCCCCATCCACCACCATGTCTGATGATTTGTTCCATCATTGCATCTTGATTAATAAATCCATCGTGTTATTTTCCCTTCGTACTGTCGATTTGCTGTGATTTTCGACATTTTTACCATTTAAGTCTTGTACGACACTTTTACAACCTGTCACTCTCACTTCATAACTGTCATTTCCATGATTTAATTCTTTTAATGGTCTTCTCATTGCCAAAATACACACTGGTTCTTTATTGTTTCATCTGTGTACTTTGCATTCTATCTCGTCTATGTATTGTCTCTCAAATTCGTGTAGTTTTATTCTGATGTGTGATGACCATTCCTTCTATGGAATTTCTTTTTCCTTGGTACTCAAACCCTCTTTTTTTTACTGTATCTACCTTTTATTTGATTTTCTTCCTTTTACAAATTTTTACTAGTTTTTTTATGCAGGAGCTTCCTTACACATCATCAGATGCACCAGCAAGCCAACACATAGGTGCGCATTGGGGAAAGGGAGAGGCACATACGCTTCCATTTTTAAAACTGAAATATAATCCTATATGGATTTATGTTGTAAGGATGAGTAAATCCAATCCATGCATTTGTATAGGTAGTGGATAGGGTAACCTTAATGGTTGATTGTAAGCAGGTATAGATCTTAGTCAGGTCTGGACCTTCATTCATTGTAAGAATTTGTAGGGATAAGGTGTCTTAACTAAGAAAGTGATGGAACTAAGGTGGTAGAGAGGATAAGCTTGAGGAGGTCTCTTGTAAAGAGAGAAAAAAGAGTTAGGAGGAAAGGATTCTGAGAGAACATACTGAGAATATCATAAGCTCAGAAATAGGAGGTAGAATGGTTCTTTGAGAGAGATTGATAGAGCTAAGAATCTGTAGCAGTCCAGCCTGCACATATTGTAACCAAGAGTCCAGATTAATAGAAAAGAACAAATTTAATTGTTTATAAATTTATGTACGAATGAATGTGTGTTTTGTGTTATCTGTGTGTTTATGTATGTTGTATATGTATGATAGATTTCATCTGTGGTAGGAAGGCATATATCTTTATATTTATTGAGTTTGAAGTATCGTTCTAGATTCTTTAGGTTGTGAAAGGAGTGCACAAAACAACATTGGACGTTCTCTAGCCAACACAAGGAGTGTGGATATGAACTCTATGGAGTCATAAAAGAACATGCCAGGAGGGCACACCAGAGTGATAAGAAATCAAGGGAAAACTCAAGGTTATTGAATACCTTGGCAGGTAAAATGTGCAGAGGAAGTATAGAGAGACAAAGTCATTGAACACCATGTAGGGCTCTGCCAATAAGGAAATGAGTAGGTTAAAGTGTGCACACAGAGAACTCTCTGAGCTCAAGGAGAAGAATATCAGAGGCAGATACTCACAGAGTTACTAAACACTCTGTAGAAAATGTTCAACAAGGTGTGCTTTGAGAGAGAGGTTTCCAGGAGGGAACCGGGAAAGTCCTTTGAAGGAACAGGAAGGGTTGAGACCCTTTGGAGTTCTGAGTCAGTTAAAAAAAAATAAAAAGAGATAGAGAAAAGAGTGAGCAGGAGATGGACTTATTCCAAGTTACAAAGATCAAGAGGAGAAGCACAAGTCAAGACCCAAGCATTCAAGCTTGCAGCAGAAGGTTCAGAGGCTAAAACCTTTGATCACTTACAAATTTTCCCAATCTCAAGAGAATGAAGAAGCTCAGGAGCAAGAGAAACAAAAACCGTTAGATCATTTGTGGGAAGAAATCGGGACCGTTGAATCCACATCTAGACATCCAAGGGAGCGCACTAAGGAAGAAATAGATCTCACTCGTTGAATATGAGTGCAAAGGATGGACAATATTCCAATGAAGGGAAGGTGCACTAGCCTTAAGTCCTTTGAAAGTGAACAAGAGGACAAGATAACAAAAGTCCCAATGTCCTGAAGAAGACAAGGTCCATTCATTGTCACGTGAGACAGGTGGTGGAGGATCTGAGACTCCAGAGCGGATGTACTTTGGGATTTCTCGGACAAGCAGAAAGTGGAATCGTCGAAGATTTGAAGGCTTAAATAGATCCAGTCTATTGGTCGGCAGAACACATGCCTCGACAGATCTGTGAACTTCGGGTGAAATCACTCTGGGAGGAATGAGTGTGTAGGAGTCTGAAACTCCTGAAGCCCAAATAGTCGAAGAATATCTAGACCATTGGATCCAGAGGGACGTGTCATAGAAACCCATCAACTTCAAGTGAAATCACTCCAGGAGGAACGAGTGCGCAGGAGTTGAAACTCCCAAACCCCGAAGAGCCGAAGTGGATAGTGGCCATCAGATCCAGGTGAGACATGCATCAAGAGATCATCAACTTTGGGTGGAAGAACTTCGAGAGGAAGCAAGTACGAGATTTTGAAACTCCTGAAGCTCGAAGGGATGAAATCAATTGGATTCTTTGATTTGAAGGGAGGGAAAGCGTCGACAAATCATGGATATCTAGGAGTGTGTGCATAAGGAGGAAGAGGGTTGCTGACGAATAATTGACCAAGGAAGAGAAAGGACAGATCTGATCTATCGGTCAAGAAGGATCGTCAAGATCACAGGATCGATGGTAGCGCTGAATTGCAGGGGCAAAAAGTGCTCAAACTTTAAAATTTTTAGAGTGGGATGCATTTGAAACCACAATATTACCAAAGGAATACGTGGCAACTCATAGTGAAATGCAGGGAGAAAAGCAGTGTGGTCTCAAACCACTTTTGGTCATCCCCAAAATCATGTGCTTACATGATGTCATCTCCTGAGGTCACATATAAGGAAAGGGGCATAGGAGAAGGAGCTAACGTCTGCAAATTAAAAAGTGCCAAGAGCGTTAGAGAAAGGGCCCGCGAGTTCCACATGACCTTCACCTTAGGAGAAAAGGGCGCCTGTATAAGTTTATTTGGGTTCAAGCAAGAGCTCAAAGAGTCAATATGACTTAGCAAAATTGAAACATCCTAGACTGGGAGGTCGCAGAACCCCCAAGAGGGGAGGGGGGTTGCATTAAGTGGTATCAGAGCATGATTTTTCTTGTAGATGACAGGAAAAGGTGAGATAGTGAAAGGAGATACTCTGATACCATCAAGTGGTATCAGAGCTTGATTTTGTTTGTAGATAGAATAAAAAGGAGACAAAGATAGTTTGATATCATCAAGTGATATTAAAGCTTAAAAATTGCTTGCAGCCAATAGACAAAGGAAAGATAAGACAATCTAACTACATCAAGTAATATCAAGAGATGAATTTTGTCTACAGATTGTAGGAAATGGTGAGAAGGTAAATAGAGATAATATGATGACATCAAATGGTATTAGAAGCTCAAGTTCATCTGTAGATAGTAGGTGAACGAGGAGACAAAGTTTTGATGCTCTATGCAAAGTATTGTTGCAAGTGTGCAACAATAAATTGAATATTCAGGTGAGTTGTGGGAGAAGGTAGAGATTCTCTTAGTTGGAGAGTTAACAACAAACTTTCTAGGAGGGCAAGTAGAAGGTGAAAATGGCTACTGAAGGCCATGAACTTGGTTGGAGAGAGGGCCACAAGCATAAAATAAAGCCAGAGATGGATCTAGATCTCATAGAGATGAGATAAAGAATAGAGCAGCTGACATTGAAGGTGTAACAGGAGGAAAATGTACACTAGAGATATGAATGGCCTTTGACCAGGAAGGAAAAATGGTTTTTTCAAAATTTGTTGGGGAGAGAGAAGAAATAGGTATTAAGGAGGTGGTTGAGGCATGCTGAAAACCTCGGTGACACTAAAGAGGAGATGGTTTACATCTTTGAACCAGAAGTTGGAATATCCCTCAGTGATGAGGAAGGGACATCATCAAAGGATCCCATAAAATGCCAGGTAGGCAAAGATGGACTTTCAATTTTCTAGGTGGGAAATGGAGAGAGATCAGTTGAGGATCTCATATACTGCCAAAGGGGCTGTAATTAAATTTCATATTTCCAGGTTGGCTATTAGAAGATATCAAGTGATCCCATTAACTGCCAGAAGAACATGGAAAAAATCCTAGATTGCCAAGTGGGAAAGGGATATAGAATGAGACCGTCTAAAAGTCTCAGAAGCTCAGAAGTGAGTTCATATCAAAAAGGAGTGCTAACAGATGAATATTCATGTGGGTTTGTTGGCCATGTGAATGATGATAATGAGAGGTTAAATACTTCCACCATCAAACACAAAGATCAAAGGTGCATTCTGATCATTGGAGGAATCAAATTATTCCTACCAAGCAACCAAGAAGAGGCTCACAGATGTGTTTAAGGTGTAGTAAAAAAAGGACAACCAACAGAGACTGTCAAAGAGGCAAAGAGAAGGAGTAGACACTGATATTTTCCCTAGTAGAAGGAGAGGATCATTCAACAGAATTTCTCAAAATTTTCACCCAGGGAGATGAACATGAGATGACTATAGCAGTGGAGCTTCTAGCAGAAGAGGAAGCATACAACATAGAGCTTGTTGATTTGTATGAATAATTGGAATCCCTAGAGAGAAGGGTGATAGTGGAAAGCATGCAAATCCAACAGGCTAAGTTGGAATCATGTGGAGGAGCATACTAGCATGGGGAGAAGCTAGAGGAAGTTGGAGTTGAACCAACACAAGAGAAGTTGACATAAGCTAATCTGTCAGAGGAGAAAGATGAGTAGTAGCTTAGTGGTGAGACTGCAGAACTGGAGTCTGCATGGAAGTGGAAATTCAAGGCCACAGAAAAATAAAACAACATGGGATATTAGGATGATCTTCCCATTGATATGTATGAAGAGGAAGAGTTGCAGCCGAAAATACTTCATCAAGAAAACCAACCATTGGAGTAGTTGGACATGGTGATAGAGGAGATAAGAGAGCTGATGGTGAGGTCAGAAGTAGAAGCAGTCAGCAAGGGAAAGATAAATAGAGGATAGCTTCCCATAGAAGCAAGGAAACAACAAGAGCAACAAATCAGAGCAGGATGAAAACTTGTTTGTAGCGATTATATAATTATCATTTTTATAAGCCACCTACATAGGGTCTATGAAATTTTATTACTCTTCATGAGAATTTTCTCTAAACAACAGTTTTAAATCGTCACATTTTACTTACCATCTATTTGTGCTTCGTTTTCATCACTGAAAGCATGAAAACTCGCAACTATCGTTACTATTCTATTTTAAAATTTCATTAAAAGCATATCGTTTATTACAGAATTGTTATTTCTTGCTATGAGCATGTTTCTCTCATTGTTTGTGACCCTTTCGATTCTAAGAGTGCCTAAAAAACTTATGGTTGTTTGAACGAAAGATCCCCATCAATTTATATTTGATTTTTGTATCGATTTTGGTTTGATGTTTGATATTTCTTTCATGAAACCTTTGGCTATTCAATTTTTGTAAACTTACCTATCTTTGCAATCAAAATTTGATGCACGCACTATGCTTTCAAGTACTCTGGTCCTAGCATGTACCCAATGTCAAGGTGGAATACGTAGTACATAATGCCATTACTCATGAGCATGGTCTAGGGCTTCACGAATTCACTCACATGTGTTGTGATAAACACTTTGCCCACCGTTTGAATTATCATAGAATGCATTGATAAGGCTCGGGGCTATGTCTCTATGGTGTTTTTCCAAACCCTATCTATGTGCTCTGTGTTTATAACCCATCCATTCGACATGGCTCCAGTAGTAAGGGTCAAGCCGAATGACATCCAAACCCTACTTTCGTATGATAACACTAGGGAGGATTTGGAAAGGAATGGTTGGCATTTGTTCATCGAAAAATTTCAGGGTTTTAACCTTCAGGTCACCCAAGAGTTTTCCTTAAACATTGATGGTTGTAGGGAAAAGATCGGTGATGTGGAATTAGAAGTAACATAAGAGTTCTTAAGCCAAGCCACGGGATTACCAACAGTTGGTCAGAAATGGTTCAAGAATGCGAAAGTGGAGGAGGTCCCTTGGACGTTACTGTTTACCTCATGAAAAATAACCAGTTGTGATCGAGGTATGCCAATTTCATTCTTGAAACCTAGGTGGCATGATTTACTTGCTGTTGTGAAGCAATTCATCACATGTGAGGGACGATTCAGACTTGTTTTCCTATATCATCTATGCCTTCTTATGAGTTTTATTGGTTTTCCGTTGAATATGCCTTACTATCTGCTCATAAGTCTGTATAAAATGGCTAAACAGTTTAGGAAACAGATCTCAGATTCGAGTTTATTTCATCATGGTCTGATTAAAATTATCCTTGTGCACCAATTACAGTCACAAAACGACTGTTGGGATGTGTTCATTTCACAAAATGGTTTTGGTAACCATGAGTTGGGACAGGTAGATAAGTCGGTCATTATAGAAACCCTTGTTAACCCTACAACCTCTTCTCCACCGCTCCAGGCCTGTGATTTTCCCCCTAATAATGAACCCTTGAGCTACCCTAATGTCATTCAACAGGATAGTTGACCGGTTACACATCCAAAGGATTGCACTAAAACTGTTAAAAAATCTACAGGAAGAAGCTAAAAGGTAGTGTTGATGTCAATTTCAAGAACAAAAGAGCTGGTTGCTTAATTTCTCAATGTGCTCAAAATAAAATGAAACACCGTGCATACACAATCAACATGATTGAAGTGAGCGAACATTCAGACTCAAAAATTGACAAATTCCTGGATGAAGAGGACCTTGTGTCACTCGTGCTATATCCTGACCGACCTTGTGACTATGTTAACAATCTACCTCCTTGTCTAAAGGACAACCCAGAATTTCCTGGTATCCAGCTCTGTGATAATTCTACCATTCGCATGGAGGATTCTTTGACCCATAATGTTGTTCATGCTAATGCAAATTCCTTACAGTCACAGTGTGATGAGTGTTGATCGTGGATCGACCGGTACTATACTGATGTTCCACTACTATAGTCACGACTCAAGTCTTTAACATACCAATTTGTTGTGTTGACAAATGAAAAATTATTGATACGTTTTGTTAATTCCAAAATTTCTTGATACGTTTTGATTCCATGATTTGAGGTATGATATTTTTAATTTTTAGCATGATTGTATCACTCTTAAGTTAGGATATTCGATTTGATTGAAGAAACTATTTTTCTTATTAATATTACTCTATTTTGTTTATTTAATAAAATATGATTGCATTTGCTATTATAACTAGCTACATAATTGAAAGATTTTGTAGCCAGTTAAGAGAAATTCGAATTGTTTGATTTGATAATTGAAAACATATCTGAGATCTTCTCATTTTCATTTGTTTTCAGGATAATTAAAGAGCCTATGATTCCAAAGATTATATGAGACACTTTTGAGGCCTCCCAATCATATCAATTTTGTATTTTGAGTGAACAAAATTAGACAGTTATTAGTGTTCTAATATCTAGTGAAATTAGGGTGGTTGCATCCCCCATATGTTTGAAACAAATTTGATCTTACCAATAGGAAACAATTATGTTTCCTGAAACCTATATAAACACATCATTTTGTAAACATTTGATCATCTCAGCCCGGGGCAAGACTATGTGCGTTTTTATCGCAAACTTGAATGAAACATAGTACACGTTACAGCTTTAGCTTTTTTGCATGATGTTTTGATTCAGGTTATGTGTATGTCAATTTGATAATAGATGGTGATTTCTTTCGTCGTCGTGATTTATTACCATTTGAAATGATTCATTTTATATGCTTCTCATATCTTATGTTTCAGATACAATATACATACAATTATCATCTATCCAATTTAAATTAGTAGATTCATCTCTAATTTATGTTGAATGTTTGCATGCAAGTTCTTACAGGAAGATTTATCTCATCATAGAAATTTGCAAATCATACGATTACTGTAACTGTATCTATTCAATGTTCTGTTGTTATAATTCAATCTCCAACATTATCGTTCCTCATTTATTAGGGGCAATCTTAAGATCTGTAGTAGGTTTACTTCATCAGACAAAGGTGGCTGGATGTTCAACATCGAACAGACATTGGATGCAATAATAGGTTAGCCTGTTATTTGATTTCGTCAGTTTCCTGAATATATAAGTTTCCTCTATATAAAAAGTTTTCTACTATCTATTATTTTTTGTTCAACTAGGAAGTTTAATGTGTGATGTCATGAGTGCATATGTTTAAGAAAACAAAACCAAATAATTAGATAGTGTTTTTACTTTCTTTATCATTATCGCTAAAAGTAATCAATCTACATTTCATTTTTACGAGTTTAGATTAAAACTCGTGTTTTGTATATATTGTATATAGAATTATCATACATATAATATTTAATTTGTACATATATATTTACTTAGATGTACATATAGTTTTTTAGTAATTGTTATTTATTAGATCATTGTTTTTCCTTTAATTATTTTTCACTTTCTTTAAGACTTAGATCAGCCAATAGATCCGCTAAACCCATTGGAGTGAATTAATCCAAACGGCTTGGGTTAATTAGACAACTCCAGACCAGATTCACTCCTCTAGTTGATGAACGGTCAATTTTGCCCGTCAACAAATGGCACTAGAAGGAGGGCCTGAAAACTATTAATGGCATGAGGAGGTCGTAAGATTCCTCCCCCACCTATTCACTCACCTATAGTGACTAGAAGTCGTTCAGACGAAAACATTGTCCCTCAAACAACAACCACATCAAATGACGATCTACGGATCACAGTTGAACCAGTAACTCCAAATCCCCAAGGTGGCGACATACAAGAGATTGTTTGTCAATCCATCATGCGTTAGCCCGTATCAGACAACCAAGTCGACCTTTGAACCAACCATTAGACTTCTCTGATATCAGGGAACAACTCGCATGTACTGATCTTACCTTAAACCCTACAGATCCAGATCATATCCTCACTCCTGAAGTAGGAGGCTCTGGTATTCCACCATCACCACCCTCTTCATCTCCTTCTTCTTCTAGAGAAGAATCCTCAGACGAAGGTAGTTCCTCATCTCAGCCTTCGACACGACCCACATCTATGGCCAATCCGAACAATCCCACCAGATCCTGGCTTGACCAAGATGAAGTCGCCATACCTGGGCCCCAACATCCTTTACCTAAACACCCAGAGAAATGGCTCCCTAAATTTGACCCGAACTCCAAACAGATCGCTGAAGATCACATAAAAATTTTTATGCTAGCCTTTAGGCTCCATAGTGTTGAGAACAAAGACGTAGTGTGCAGATTGTTTCCCTACACCTTCGAAGACAATGCCTCTACCTGGTACTTTGCCTAACAGCCCCACACCATCATGTCATGGGATAAATTTGAGTCTTGTTTCCTTGAGAAGTTCGGAGACGACAAGTCTCCTGAAGTTCTAGTCATGGAAATTTCTAGTTTAAGAATGAACCCCAAAGAAAAGATAAAATACTTTAATCAAAGGTTCTTGACACTAAAGAACCGAATTCCCATGGATTCAATGCCTACCAAGAATCTTATTGTCGCATACTATACGAAAGCCTTACATCAAAACATAGCCATTTGCGTAAAGAGGTCCAAGAAATCCACATTGATAGAAGCCTTCGAAGAGGCCAGTCAGATTGAGAAAGATATTCTCAGCTTAAAAGACAATACCAGTAACGAGAGAGAAATTAGTTCATCCTCCAAGAAGAAAATCGAAATCCTTCCTAGACCTCCCCAAAATAAAGCTCAACCTAAGAGTTCGGATCTAGAAAACTTACAAAAAGTCGTTTAGAAGTTATCCAATCAAGTTATAGATTCAAAAAGGTTAGCTAAAGAAGATTCTTCGAGCAAAGGACCTTACAAACCCCCTTTTAGGAAGACTTTTCCTACAAACTGGCCTAACTCAAATTCTGAAGGTCTAAATCTAGAAAGCTTACAATTTTCTATTCAAACGATCCTAGAAGCACACAATAACTTGATTCCTCCCGAGATTCCTGAAGAAGTAGCTAAACAAGAGACAATAGAATAAGATGAATCCTCTCCGAACATTTTCAGACATTTTTCGGATAGCATATTTCAAGTTAATTTCGAAACAGTGCATCCTTACAATACTAGGAGCACGACAACAAATAAGCCTTCTTCTAAAAGTGTGACTACTTTGCCTGCAAAAATATCTAAGTCAAGTGAAACTAAACATAATTCAGAAAACCCAAGTTTAGATTATGATTTTATTGAAGATCTAAAAAAGCTTAGGGTTAACATTTATGTTTACGAATTATTAAAATTCCCTTTTCTTTTGTAAAAGATGTTGTAGAATATTGCGGAGAACAACAAAAATAACAATCCAAACAACAACAAAGGTGTTCAAAACAGCCCCAAAATTCCCTAGAAGGCCTCCACAAAAACTACATCCGAGCCTCATGATAAAAGAGACCTTCCTGTAAATAGTGTAACAAATGTAGATAAACTAGTTTCAGAGGCTGTGATTAAAAAACAACAAACTTCTACTATTAATACTCGCAGAAATGTCCCTCCATTTTTGTTGACTTTTGAAATTTTCAATAGGAATGTACATAACTGTATGGTAGATTTAGGTGTGTCATCTAACGTAATGCCTTGGTCTGTCTGTCAAAAGATTAATGTTGAAGTTCAACCGTCCAGCTTGAAAATTATCCAGCTTGATCGAACTAGTGTTAAAGTGATAGGCGAATTAACAAATGTGCTTATAAGATTGTCATCTAATCCTAAATTCCATCAAGTGATTGATATCATTGTTGTAGACATCCCAAAATTATATGGTTTGTTTTTAAGTAGAGATTGGTCAGAAAAATTACATGGCTATTTTGCAACGGATTGGTCTCACTTGCGGTTGGCCGAGAATGGAAAGACTAATAGAATCAAGGTAAATCATGAATGTTATCTGAAGTTCAGGGTAACTGATTTAAATGATCCCAATGAACCATTCACTCCTTCTGCCAATTCACCTGAAATACAGAGGATGGATACTTTTTTCTGCAATTTCATGGCCGAAACTTCTACCATCACTGACCCGGAACAACAATCTGAAATTATGACATGCACACAGTCAACAACCTTCTCTCAGCGGTCACATGCACCTGACGAAAATCAAATATGGTCTCTTTACTTTGATGGGTCAAAATATAAGGAAGGAGCTGGTGCAGGGTGCGTGCTCATCGATCCATCAGGTAACAAGACTTTGATTGCTTGCCGGTTAGAATTCGAATGTACAAACAACATGACCGAATATGAGGCACTCTTCCAAGGTCTTAGAAAAGCACTAGATTTGAACATTCAAAATTTGACTGTCTTTGGTGATTTGGAAATCGTGGTTAGATAGGTAAAAAACTGTATCCATTGTTTATCTCCGCACCTAAAAGGCTATCAGACTCAGGTATGGAATTTGATGAACAAGTTTTCCGCATTTAACATAAATTCTATTCCTAGATTGAATAATTCTAAAGCTTATTTGTTAGCTAACGTCGCTTCAAAAAAATTTCCTGCAAAAGGCCTATCTCCAAATTCATTTTCCGTAGAACTATTGTTAAGACCATCCATCCCAGACAATATCACAAATTGGAGAGTTTTCGATGACGATCAAGAGATCATAAGTTTCCTGCATATGGAAGAAACTTTCCAGGGCACAGTGATCGACGAAGGTACCCATGACGAAAATCTTCGCGACTTTATGGTAATACAAGATTCAAGATCCCCAAAATCTGCATTAGACATGGTAAAATCTATCCCAAAATCTATGGTTAGATTAGAAAAATTGTATGATCTTCACGATAAGTTCAGAAAATCAGTGAATTGTAAAACGAATAGTTCCTCCTTGACACATGAAAAAGTAAATTTGGGAACCAAAGACAACCCACAGTGCATTAATTTAGGGTTGGGGTGTTCTGAGCAAGAAAAGGTAGAATTTATCAAGTTGTTTAAGGAATTCAAAGATGTTTTTGCCTGGATGTATGACGACCTAAAAACCTTTGATCCTAACATCATACAACACATTATTCCCATCAAACCCCAGACCCAACCTTTTAAACAAAAGTTAAGGAAAATGCACCCAAAACTTGAACCAACGGTTAAGAAGGAATTAAACAAACTCTTGAACGCTAAAATAATCTTCCCAGTAAGGCACACACAATGGGTCTCTAATATTGTTCCTGTCAGAAAGAAGAGTGGTGAAATTTGACTATGTGTCAATTTCCAAAATCTTAATCGAGCGTCTGATAAAGACAACTATCCTATCTGTCCCATGGAACAGATCCTTCAAGAGGTATCTGGTTCTGAAAGGTTATCCTTGTTGGATGGTTTTTCTGGGTATAACCAAGTTCTTATGTCTCCCTCAAACCATCTCAAAACTACTTTTCATACCCCATGGGGCACCTACGCTTATAGAAAGATGCCCTTTGGACTCATAAACGCTGGTGCCACTTTTTAGAGAGCGATGGATATCACTTTCCACAGCTTAATCAATCAATCTGTAGTAGTTTTCCTGGATGAAATCACTATCTTCTCAAAAAATAAAGAAGATCATCTAGCTCATTTAAGATCTGTTCTACAACGATGTCGTAAGTATGACATTTCTTTAAATCCCAAAAAATCTTCTTCGCAGTAGAACAAGGTAAGCTCCTATGATTCATTGTATCGAATGAAGGAATTATTATCGACCCTGGAAGGACCCAAGTCATTTCAAAACTGCCCCCTCCCTCGTAAAAAAATTCCATGAAATCTTTCTTAGGACAGATAAACTTTGTTAGGAAATTCATCCCTAGCTTTTCAAATATGGTGAGATCATTACAAAACATAATAAAAAAGGTGTACAGTACCATTGGGGACCTTTAGAAAGTCAGGATTTTGATTCAATAAAAAAGGCCATAATAGACGCTCCTTCTCTAATGAGCCCTGATTTTTCGCAAGACTTCACCCTCTACACGTTTTCCTCTGACCGATCTTACGCTGTTGTCTTAACTCAAAGGAACACTAAAAATAACGAAGTCCCAATTTCCTTTATGAGCTCAACCTTCAAGGGGGTAAAACTTAATTACCCAGTAGTAGATCAACAAGCTTATGTTGTTTTCAAAGAAGTAAAACACTTCCGATCTTATCTGTTGAAATATGGAACAAAAATCATTGTCGCTTACCCAGGTGTCAGAAATTTGTTAGTACAAAAAGAACTAGGTGAGAAAAGGGCAAACTGGGTCACATCCTTATAGGAACATGACATAGAAATCACCCCAGCACAAATTGTAAGAGGCCAAGGTTTATGCAAGTTGGTTGCCGATTCAGCTGTAGGACAATAAAATGAAACTGATATGTTAAATCCAGATCAACACTATCAAAATCAAATCTGTTGTGCACAAAACATTGTTAATTCCTGGTACGACGACATCAAATTTTGTCTTATACATGGATCAGCTCCCCGTCACCTTGATCCCCAAAAAAGGAGAGCACTAAGATTAAATTTTGCTTCTTTTTAGCTGATTAACGGTATTTTGTTTTGCCAAAATTTTGATGGAATACTTATGCGCTATCTTGAAAAAGATGAAGCAGAAAAAGTCTTATTGGAATTACATGCAGGGGAAGCTGGTGGGCATTTCGGTGGAGACAACACCGCCCATAAATTATTAAGAGTAGGTTATTATTGTCCTACCCTTTTTAAATACGCTCATGTATTATGTCGCAAGTGTGTGATTTGTCAAAAGTCATCTGGACGAGTACAGAAACAAGCATTCCCTTTGCAACCAGTTTCAATAGACTCCACTTTTCAGCAGTGGGGCCTGGATATTATAGGCCCAATCAATCTGGCTTCCTTGTAGCAGCACAAATACATCATAATAGCCACAGATTATTTCACCAGGTGGTTTTAAGCTGCCCCATTAAAAGCTATAAATACCATCTAGGTAATATCCTTCTTGAATTCAAATATTATCACTCGTTTCGGTATCCCTGAATGCCTGGTATTTGACAATGCTTCTTATTTTTCGTCTCTTGAAATGAGTGATTTCGCTCTAGAAAAAAGAATTAAATTAAAGTACTCTGCCAACTATTATCCCCAAGGCAATGGTTTGGTGGAATCAACTAATAAAAATATGATCAAAATTATCAAGAGAACGGTCTCCGAAAACCATAAAAATTGGCATAATGCACTGTTAAATGGAATCTGGGCTGATAGAGTAACTCCTAAAACTGTTGTGGGTAACTCACCTTTCTTTCTTGTTTACGACAGGGAAGCGATTCTTCCACCGCGTGTCCTTCTTCCATCTTTGCAGTTATCGCAGAAGGTACAGGAAGAAGACTGTCCCCCCTTGGAGAGTCAAATTAACGCTTTGTTAAAGTTAGAGGAAGTGAGAGCTCAAGCAAAATGAAAAATTGGATCAACATCAACTCATTGTTAAAAAATGGTTTGATTCCAATTCTGCCTCTGACAGAAATTTTGAGGTAGGTGACCTTGTCCTAAAATGGGACAAACCTCATGAGGGAAAAGGAGAGCATACTAAGTTTCAGAACTTGTGGTTGGGGTTATTTTTAATTGCTGAGAAACTAGGTCCTAGTTCCTTTCACTTACAGAATTTAGAGGGACAACCAGACACCTTCCTAGTGAATGGCCAAGCTCTAAAAATGTACTTTGCTTGATGACGCTCCCATACACCCTTTGTAAATATTTTATGTTTTGTTTTATTCGCTGTTTTTTTTTCTTTTCTAGTTTGTTTTGATTTTCATTTTTTCTTACAAGTCTTTCTTTTGAAACACATATGCCTGCACCACGGGCTAGCTCAGACAAAGAAAATAGAAAAATATCCCCTCAAAAATGACTGCTGAAAGTTGTTAAAACATCAATTGTTGTATTTCTCTAAAATTACAACCCTGTTGAAGATGACTTGTTGTTTAAAAAGCGTTTTCTTGATTTCGATCTGCAATTGAAGGTATTCACGACCATCTATAAAAATCCTTTTTACATTGTCCCGGTTCTTTAAGAGAACAACTCAATGATGTCTCCCTATTCTTGAAAGTCAGTTTTATTAATAAAGTATTTCTAGATCTTGATGAAGGACAACAATTTTTTTTTTCAAGGTCTGCAACATATTAAGATGTGTTAAAAAAACTAGAATTTTTAGCGTCACCCCACTCTATTGAATGTCTTTAAAAACTATAATATAAATTTTTAGAGAGTTGCGGGAAGTGCTTGTAAACCCGTCGGGACACTGAATAGGTCTGCTGGAAGTGGGTAAATGCATGCATGATGCCAAGATAACTTCGTCGAGGTACTAGACAGGCCCGCTGGCAGCGAAGCAATGTCACGTAAAAGAAAATTCTCAAATATGGATTTTGTTTTAACCTTAAACGTCCTTGATTCTGATCTGGAATTTCTTGACAGGATACAAATATCATAGTGGGTTAATTGACATCCCTGTAGAGGCTATGGACACCTGCTGGCAGCAGTGGCCCTATCAACAATATTGAAGATTTTAACTTTAACATCGTGGCTCTCTTTTTCTAAAATTGTCATTAGTTTTCATCTCTTTAAAAATAATAGTTGTCTGAAACTGGAATGCATTATAATTATTTGGGATGCTCAAACAACTTTTTGGTTGTTTTCGATTCAAATCTTTTTCTGATTGTTCTAATCTGAACTCGTTCATTTGGAAGAGATAACTGCTTCTCCCAGCATGTTGCCATTGTTGGCAACGATTATATAATTATCATTTTTATAAGGTGCCTACACAGGGTCTATGAAATTTTATTACTCTTCATGAGCGTTTTCTCTAATAGACAGTTGTAAATTGTCTCATTTTACTTACCATCTATTTATGCTTCGTTTTCATGACTGAAAGCATGAAAACTCGCAACTATCGTTACTATTACGTTTTAAAATTTCATTAAAAGCATATCATTTATTACAGAATTGCGATTTCTTGCTATAAGCATGTTGCTCTCATTGTTTGTGACCCTTTCAATTCTAAGAGTGCCTAATAAACTTATGGTTGTTTGAACAAAAGACCCCCATCAATTTATATTCGATTTTTGTATCGATTTTGGTTTGATGTTTGATCATATTTCTTTCATGAAACCTTTGGCTATTCAATTTTTGTAAACTCATCTATCTTTGTAATCAAACTTTGATGCGCGCACTATGTTTTCAAGTACTCTGGTCCTAGCATGTACCCAATGCCAAGGTGGCATATGTAGTACAGAATGCCATTACTCCTGAGAATGGTCTCGGGGTTCATGAATTCGCTCACATGTGTTGTGATAAACACTTTGCCCACTGTTTGAATTATCATAGCATGCATTGATAAGGCTCGGGGCTATGGCTCTATGACGTTTTTCCAAACCCTACATGTGTGATTTTTGTTAATAACCCATCCATTCGGCATGGCTCCAGTAGTAAGGGTTGAACCGAACGACATCCAAACCCTTTCATATGATAACGCTAGGGAGGATTTGGAAAGGAATGGTTGGCATTTGTTCATCGAAAAATTTCAGGGTTTTAACCTTCAGGTCACCCGAGAGTTTGACTTAACCTTTGACGGCTGTAGGGAAAAGATCGGTGATGTGAAATTAGAAGTAACATAAGAGTTCTTAATCCAAGCCATGGGATTACCAATAGTTGGTCAGAAATGGTTCAAGAATGCGAAAGTGGAGGAGGTCCCTTGGATGTTACTATTTACCTCACGAAAAATAACCAGTTGTGATCAAGGTATGCCAATTTCATTATTGAAACTTAGGTGGCATGATTTACTTGCAGTTGTGAAGAAATTCATCACATGTGAGGGACAATTCAGACTTGTTTTCCTATATCATCTATGCCTACTTATGAGTTTTATTGGTTTTATGTTGAATATGCCTTACTATCTTCTCAAAAGTCTGTATAAAATGGGTAAATGGTTTAGGAAATAGAGGTTAGATTCGAGTTTATTTCATCATGGTCTGATTAAAATCATCCTCGTGCACCCGTTACAGTTACAAAACGATTGTTGGGATGTGTTAATTTCACGAAATGGTTTTGGTAACCATGAGTTGGGACAGGTAGATAAGTTGGTCATTGTAGAAGCCCTTTTGAACCGTACGACCACTTCTCCACCGCTCCAGGCCTGTGATTTTTCCCCTAATAATGAACCCTCGAGCTACCCTAATGTCATTCAACAGGACAGTTGACTGTTTACACATCCAAAGGATTGCACTAAAACTGTTAAAAAACCTACAGGAAAGAAGCTAAAAGGCAGTGTTGATGTCAATTTCAAGAACAAAAGAGTTGGTCACTTAATTTCTCGATGTGATTGAAATTAAATGAAACCCTGTGTAGACACAATCAACATGATTGAAGTGAATGAAGATTCAGACTCAGAAATTGACAAATTCCTCGCTGAACAGGACCCCATGTCATTCATGCTATATCCTGACCGACCCTATGACTATGTTAACAATTTGCCTCCTTGTCTAAAGGACAACCTAGAATTCCCTGGTATCCAGCTCTGTGATAAGTCTACCATTCGCATGGAGGATTCTCTGACCCATAATGCTATTCATGCTAATGCAAATTCCTTACAGTCACAGTGTGATGAGTGTCGATCGTGGATCGACAGGTACTATACTGATGTTCCATTGCTACAGTCATGACTCAAGTATTTAACAGACCAAGTTGTTGTGTTGACAAATGAAAACAAAAAACTTGAATCCATTATCCAAGGGAAGGAGAAACGCTTGAAAAATACAGGCCGTGTCATTTTCAAAAATGTAGAGGTAGCAACAACTATCGTTAATTCAAAAATTTCTTGATACGTTTTGATTCCATGATTTGAGGTATGATAATTTTAATTTTTAGCATGATTGTATCACTCTTAAGTTAGGATATTTGATTTGATTGAATAAACTATTTTTCTTATTAAGATTAATCTTTTTTTTTATTTAATAAAATATGATTGCATTTGCTATTATAACTAGCTACAAAATCGAAAGATTTTGTAGCCAGTTAAGAAAAATTCGAATTGTTTGATTTGATAGTTGAAAACATATCTGAGATCTTCTCATTTTCATTTGTTTTCAGGATAATTAAGGAGCCTCTAATTCCAAAGATGATATGAGACACTTTTGAGGTCTCCCAGCCATATCAATTTTGTATTTTGAGTGAACAGAATTAGACTATTATTAGTATTCTAATACCTAGTGAAATTAGGGTGGTTGCATCCCCCATATTTTTGAAACAAATTTGATCTTACCAATAGGAAACAATTTTGTTTTCTGAAACCTATATAAACACATCATTTTGTAAACATTTGATCATCTCAGCCTGGGGCAAGAGTATGGGCGTTTTTATCGCAGACTTGAATGAAACATAGTACACGTTACAACTTTAGTTTTTCTGTATGATGTTTTGATTCAGGTTATGTGTATGTCAATTTGAAAATAGAAGGTGATTTCTTCCGTCATCATGATTTATTACTATTTGACATGATTCATTTTATATGCTGCTCATATCTTATTTTTCAGATACAATATACATACAATTATCATCTATCCAATTTAAATTAGTATATTCATCTCTAATTTATGTTGAATGTCTGCATGCAAGTTCTTACAAGAAGATTTATCTCGTTGTAGCAATTTGCAAATCATATGATTACTGTACCTGTATCTATTCAATGTTTTGTTGTTATAATCCAATCTCCAACATTATCATTCCTCATTTATTAGGGGCAATCTTAAGATCTGTAGCAGGTTTACATCATCAGACAAAGGTGGCTGGATGTTCAACATTGAACAGACATTGGATGCAATAACAAGTTAGCATGTTATTTGATTTCGTTAGTTTCCTAAATATATAAGTTTCCTCTATATAAAACGTTTTCTACTATCTATTATTTTCTGTTCAACTAGGATGTTTAATGTGTGATGTCATGAGTGCATACATTTAAGAAAACAAAACCAAAAAATTAGATAGTGTTTTTACTTTCTTTATTATTATCGCTAAAAGTAATCAATCTACATTTGATTTTTACGAGTTTATATTAAAAATCATGTTTTGTATAGATTGTATATAGAACTAGCATACATATAATGTTTAATTTGCACATATATATTTACTTAGATGTACATATAGTTTTTTAGTAATTGTTATTTATTAGATCATTGTTTTTCCTTTAATTATTTTTCACTTTCTTTAGGACTTAGATCGGCCAACAGAGCCGCTAAACAAGTCGAACTGAATTAATCTGAACAGATTGAGTTAATTAGACAACCCCAGACCAGATTCACTCCTCCAATTGACGAGCGGTCAATTTCGCCCATCAACACAACTCCAAGGAGAAGTTTGGGATGCGAGAGGATTTCAACAAAGTTGGAGATATCATGAGCAAGAGCTCATGAATTTTTCACATCATTGGAGTATGATGTAGGAGAATCCTTCCATATCATTAGATGTGCTAGCAATCCAACACATAGGCATGCATTGGGGAAAGGGAGATCCAGAGACCCTCCCATTTTTAAATTTGAAATATAATCCTACACGGATTTATGTTGTAAGGTTGGGTAAATCCAAGCCATGCCTTTGTACAGGTAGTGGGTAGGGTCACCTTAATGGTTTACTGTAAGAAAGTCTAGATATTAGTCAGGTATGGATCTTCATTCATTGTAAGAAGCCATACGGATAAGGTGTCTTGCAGAGAGGATAAGATCGAGGAGGTCTCTTGTAAAGAGAGAAAAAAGAGTTAGGAGGAAAGGATTCTGAGAGAAGAGATTTAGAATCTCAGAAGCTCAAAAATAAGAGGTAGAATAGTTATTTCAGAGAGCTTGATAGAGTTGAGACTCCGTAGCAGTCCAACCTGCACATATTGTAACCAAGCATTCAAATTAATAGACAAGAACATACTTCACTGTTTATGAATTTTTGTACGAATGAATTTTATTTTTTTTGCTATCTATGTGTTTATGTATGCTGTAGATGTATGATAGATTTCATCTATGGTAGGAATATAGATATCTCTATCTTTATTTATTTTGAAGTATCATTGTGGATTCTTTAGGCTATTAAAGGAGTGCATGAAAACACATTGGAGTTTCTGTAGCTAGAACAAGGAGTGTGCATATGAACTCTGTGGAGTCGGAAAAGAGTGTGCCAGAAAGGCACACCAAAGTGATAACAACTCAAGGGAAACCTCAAGGTTATTGATACCTTGGAGGGTAAATTGTGCAGAGGATGTATAGAGAGACATAGTCATTGAATACTTTGTAGGGCTTTGCCAAGCAAGCATCGAGGAGGTGCAAGTGTGCACACGGAGAACTCTCTGAGTTCAAGGAGAAGACTATCAGAGGAAGATACTCACAGATTTACTAAACACATTGTAGAAAATGCTCAGAAAGGTGTGCCTTGAGAGAGAGGTCTCTAGGAGGGAACTAGGAAATTCCTTTGAAGGAAGCATAAGGGCCTAGACCCTTTGGATTTCCTAGTTAGTTTAAAAAAACACAGAAGTGATAGAGAAAAGAGTGAGCAAGAGATAAAATTATTCTAAGTTCCAAAGCTCAGGAGGAGAAGCACAAGTTGATACCCAAGCATTTGGGCTCACAGCAGAAGGTTTAGAGGCCAAAACCTTTGAACAATTACAAATTTTCCCAATCTCAGGAGAACGAAGAAGCTCAGGAGGAGGAGAAACAACAACTGTTAGATCAATTATGGGAAGAAATATGGATTGTTGAATCCATGTCCAGACATCCAAGGGAGTGCGCATAATAAGAAATAGATCCCAACCATTGGATCTGAGCACAAAGGATGGACAATCGTCCGATCAAGGGAAGGTGCACGAGCCTTAAGTTGTTTGAAAGTGCACAAGAGGACAAGATAATTGAAGTCCCGAAGACTCGAAGAAGATAGGGACCATCCATCGTCTAGGGGGACAGGTGGTGAGGGATATAAGACTCCAGAGAGGAATCACTTTGGGAGTTCTCGGACAACCAGAAAGCAGATTCACCGAAGAACTGAAGGCTGAAAAAAAATCAAAGTCGTTGGTTGCCAGAAGGGATGCGTCGACAGATCCATGAACTTTAGGTGAAATCACTCTGGGAGGAACAAGTGTTCAAGATTCTGAAACTCCCAAAGCCCAAATAGCCGAACCATATTTGGATCTTTGGATCCAAAGGGATGTGTGGCAAAAATCCATCAACTTCGGGTGAAAGAAATCCGAGAGGAACCACTGCGGAGGATTTGAAACTGTTGAACCCCAAAGAGCTGAAGTGGATAGTGGCCATCGTATCCAGGTGAGACACGCATGAAGATATTGTGAACTTCGGGTAGAAGAACTTCAGGAGGAAGTGAGTGGGAGAGTCTAAAAATCCCAAAGCCTGAAGGGTCAAAATCAATCAGATCCACCAATTTGAAGGGAGGGCATGCGTCGATAGATCATGGATATCTGGAAGTGTGTGCGGAAGGAGGAAGAGGATCGTTGACTGACAGTTGACCAAGGAAGAAAGAGGACATATCTCATCCATCATTTAAGAAGTATGGCCGAGATCATAGGATCGGTGATAGCACTGGATTGTAGGGGAAGAAAGTGCTCAGAGTTTAAAAATCTTAGAGTGAGCCGTAATTGAAACCACAGTATAACAAAAGGAATATGTGGTAGCTGGTAGTGAATTGCAGGGAGAAACTCGATGTGGTATCAAACCACTTTTGGTTTCCCTACAATCACATGCTTACATGATGTCATAGCCTGAGGTCACATGAAGGGAAAGGGGCCTAGCAGAAGGAGCTAGCGCCCACAAATTACAAAGTTCCAAGAGGGTTAGAGAAAGGGCCCATGGGTTCCACAGGACCTGCGCCTTAGGAGAAAAGGGGGCCTGTACAAGTTGATTTGGGTTCAAGTAGGAGCCATAATATTCGATCTAACTCAGCAAATTGAAAGATCCTAGACCGGGAGGTCACAGAACCCCTAGGAGGGGAGGGGGGAATGCATCATTTTTCCTTCCTACTATGGTACAACTACTATAGTACATGTGTTGTTGTGCAACCCAGATTACTTTTCACCCTATCGGTCGTCTCTATATAGTTTTAAGCGACTTCCATTCACCATTCCTTTGAAGACTTATCCATTAAATGTTTCCAACCACACAACACCTATCTTTGTTACTTATTGAATCACATGGCATCCTAACCAATGCATTCTAAACTTTCCTGGATGTTGCATAAACTTATTGTAATAAATTAGTACCAGATATCATACTTGAAACTTCTTATGTTTAATGTGTCTATCATGTAAGGCCTTCTCTCTTGCTTTCTGAACTTGCTAATGGAATCTTGCAATGAACTACTCTTCCTCAAGATGTACTAAATGTGCCAATCTCTCCTCTATTTTGTTAGTGTCCTATAGCTCATTTATTTTTGCAATGCGCAGGGCAGGAAAAATAAACTCCATTGGAATAACTACTTCTTTCCTGTAGACCAACTTGAAAGGTATATGTCATGTCAAATTCTTACTTGTAGTCCTGTAAGCCCATAATACTGCAGGAACTCTGAAGTCCCAATTTTCTCTCCTTACACTGAAAATATTTGTCAAGGAATTCTCCAATACCTTTTTAAAATCTTCGACTATTCCATTTCCGTGAGGATGATATGGGTTATTTTTATGATGATGAATCTAAAACTCCTCATTCAATGGTAAAATTGTTTTGTTCAAGAAGTGTGTACCTAGATCACTAAGTAATATGTGCGGACATCCAAACCTTGTGACTACATTCTCAAATAGAAACCGCGCAATAGTCTCTGTTGCGCAATCTGTAATTGGTGCTTCTTATTCCCACCTTGTCAAATACTTCATCACAGTGATGAGGTACCTTTCCCCTGATCTTCTTGATTGTGTTTTGATTGGACCTACAAATTATATGTCACATTTCTCAAATTATTTCAATGCAACTTGTGGATTCAAAGGAATTTCTTCTAGATGAATTTACCATTTGTTGGCACACATTGCATGACTGATAGTACTCCTTCACATCTTTGTGAAGTGTAGTCCACCAAATGCTTGCAAACAAAATATTTTGTGCGGTTACTCTCCCTGCATAATGTCCTCCATTAATTCCATCATGCACTTCTTCAAGTATCATCTGTATTTCGTGTTCCAGCACATAACATCTCAATATTCGATATGCATCCAAATTTTATAGATTCACTACAATCAAATGATAGTATGTTTCTCTCACTACAAGTAATTTCTTTTGTGAAATTGTCATCTTGGATGGAGCAATTCCTGTGCTTAGAAACTATATGGTGTATGATAAGTAATCATCCACCATTCTTACTGCAAATAACTATGCATCTGGGAAGTTTTCAAATAAATTTCTTGCATCTTCTCTTGACAATATGTGTGATAGATGATCATGACCTACATTCAACTTCCCTGGTTTCACTACCACCTCAAAGTCATATTATTGAAATAATAATATCCACCTTCATATTCTACCCCCCAACATTGACTTGTTGACTCGGTAATTTAATGCAGAATGGTCTGTATACATCTTAAAGTGAGACCCCAATAGATAATGGATGAATTTTTGTAGTGCATAGACCATTTCAAAACCTTCACATTTCGTGGTTGTATAATTCTTCTCTGCAATAGACAACTTCTTTCTTGTAAAAGAAATTGGATGATCTATGTCTCCTTCCTTTGGCTGGGATAGTACTATGCCAAACATTATGGATGATGAATCTACATGTACATGAAACTCTTTGTCCCACTCCACAAATATAAAAATCGATGTGGTTTCCATCTTATGTTTCAAGGTGTCCAACCCATATTGACAATCTTCATTCCATTGGAATTTTTCTTCCTTATTTAATAATTTTTTCGTTGGTGTTGTGATCTATGCATATCCTTTGATAAATTTTCTGTAATAACCTATATTACCCAACATTTACCTCAGTTTTATGACTGATGTAGGAGGTTATAACTCCATAATGTCTGTGATCCTAACTAGATCTATTATTAATTCATGTTTTCACACTACATGTGCCAATAGAATTCCAAACAGTGTGCAAAAGATACACCTCTTCAAATTCAGCGAAATATAACACTACCTACATCCATCCAACATAATCCTAAGAACTTCTAGATGATCCTTCAATAGACTAAAAATTGTCCAATCATCCAGGTATACTTATAGGACCTTATGGATGAACTCTTGGAATGTTGAAACCACTACCCTGGAGAACACCGTAGGGGAATTATTCAATCCAAATGACATAATTGTATACTGATAACTCGCCCATTCTATCACAAAAGTGGTCTTCTGTTGATCCTCTTGTGGAATTCTTATATGATGGCACCCCAAGAATCCATCCGTGAATGAATAATTTTCCTGGCCTTGTATGTTCTCTAGTACCTCGTTCATGAATGGTGTTGGGAATGGGTCATGTAAGATCATGTCATTCAACTTCCTTAGATCCACATAGATCCTGATTCCTCTTGTCTTCATGTCTTGCACAACCATTGGGATAATCCAATCAGATTCTTTGAAAGGTTTGATAATTCTCGTGTCCAACATCCTATCTATTTCAACCTTCACCTTCTCCTTATATCACTTATTTACCCTGTAAGGCCTCTGTCGCATCATCTTAGATCTCGATTTCAATGGAATATGCATCTCTCCTAAGTCTCCAACTATTCCTTTCATATCTAAAAATTTGGTTGGAAATAGGTCCTGATACTCTTGCAATAATTTTGTAATATTCTCAACTATCTCATCATTCCAATAATATCCTATCTTCGCAAACTTGAAATTCTTTGTCGTCCTAATATTTATCTTTTTTGTCTTTATATTCTAGTTTTGTCCCTTCTAATTCTCATTCTCCTTCTGTCTCAAGTACTTTCACATTCTTGGGATCTTGTTCATCATACTCTTCCATAGCTACATTATAGCACTCTAATAGCTCATGGATAGTAATCTTGGCTCTATGTGAACTACATACTAGTACCACATCCATCATCTCTTCTCCCGAGAATATATTCATTCGAATATCCTGTAGCACTGCATCTGATGAAGATTTGTGTTCAAGTGTAAACGTGACTTTGAACCTCTAGACCAGTTCTTCCCATATTGTTGTCTCCCTGCGCATCTCTAATTCAAAATATCAGTTCTTTGGAATTGTTTCTAGTGTGTTTATGAATATGTGCATCGACTCTATTTCTGGTACTAAACTCCATGAATCCCTACACTATTCTACATGACTCGCTGGATTATTCTCCCTTGTATACTTCATCACTAGTTTTTCTTCCTTAGTACCAAACCTTATTTGCATTAGTCTACTACAATGTGACCAATCTTTCATTCCCTCTCTCTGTGTAGCCCACCATTCAGATGGAATTTATTTTAATACAACATCTAGTGCTAACAACCTTTGTTATCTAGGTACATGAAACTCAAATTATTTTACAAACTCACTTCTATCAGTTAAACCATCATACTTGGGTGGATCACATAGCTCTATACCAATCTAGCGCAAGGATTGGGTTATGCAAGCACATCGTCTAGTTGATACCTCATGCATCCTATGATTCCAATTCTCTATACCTGATTTTGAGTTTGATGCACACAAATTGATGCTCCTCCATTTGAGTACACCATTTGTTGTTAGATTGACATAATCCTCCATATGCGCATTCATATTATACAAGTTCTCAATGGAATTCCCTCTTGTTGTATCTATGTATATTTTTCCTTCTGATGGGTCCAAGGATGAAATAAACTTCAACTCTCCAACTTCAAATATAATCTCCCTCCTCTTCAATTTGATGACCCCTTTGTTATAAAAATCCCATTCCAATCCCATAGGTGTTGGATATGGTTGTCTATTGTCCATGATGTCAATAACTTCAAAGTCCACCACAATGCGCACCCCATCTATGTTCATAGTTACTCATGTTAAACTCCCAATCAAGACTATTTTATTCTTATTCGTGAGCCTTAACTGAACAAGAGACCATACTAACTTGGGTTTTCCCATCAAATCCCATGGCTACTTAGGCGACACATTCACGTCATACCCTAAGTCCAAGATAACATTATCCTCATCATACCCCCCAATTTGAGCACTGAATATGAACTCTCCATTGGTTCTCTTCCTACACAATATCTGATTTACCATCCTTTGTGTGACTAGAGTTTCCCTTCCTCTTGTATAGTGATCAATCATTTCATATAATGTACTTAGATCATTTTCGTCCTTCATTAGCTCTAAACAACTCCTCATAAATTATGTTAGTGTTCTTACCTTTCCAATTGGATTCTTTGGCACAATGTGAACTTCTACGTGAGGCACAGATGATGTTGATGCTCTCCACTCCTACCCAAGTACTTCTATTATTTATTTATGATATGACTCCTTCTCTCGCTGAGGATCAAATAATAGAATAGGCATTTCTAAATTCCTTACCCACTGTTCAATCTTATTTCCTTCATTTGTCGTATTAGCCCTTGTTCTATCTCCTCCATGCATAACAACTGCTACTCTTGGTCCTTTATTGTGTATTAATATTGATATCTTCTGCACATTATGATTTGGATTCTAGTTTTGGTTTCCTTTGGCCAACCACATCACAACTAGTTGGTGATGGTCTTATGTCGAGTGATCTAATGCTCTACATATGTGCACTTTGTACATGGATTATGGCAGTCATGGGCTAAGTGTCCTCTTCCTTCTCCACTGAAATTCCCTCTACCTCGTCCTGTAATATACCAGATATAAAAAGTATGCAGAACATAAATAAAATGCTAGAAATGGAAGAATAACAACAATATAACCAGAACAATCACCACAATATCACTGACATGATATAATAATAACAACAGAAATAACATTGTGATTCTAAAAGAAATGTTCACAGGCCTCTTCGAGGGGGAAACCTCGAGTTGATCAGAGCTCTATTACAATAATATCCAAGCTAGGGTTCTCATACCCTCGACTCCTATTTATACTAAATATGTCTATCAAAAGAAATATCTAGAGGAAGATCCTTCTAGAAGCGAAAGCTTCTATTACATCTTCTTACATTCAACTTATTCTATTTTATTGCAAGGCCTTATTAATATTGACCTTTATTACATCCGAATATATTGTTCTACCTATGTGCGGGTTAGGTACCTAACATGTCCTCCCCCTTAAAAACAACCTTTTCCTCAAGGATTGAGATGTGGAAATTGTTGCAGAATGGTAGTTGGTTCCCAAGTCGAATATGTTGGAGTTGTGTCTTTCCATTGGACTAAAACTTCCTTGATGGTTCTCTGACGTAGGCGATGCTCACGATGGTCCAAAAATGCTTGTGGTTGTATCCAAATGGATCCTTCTTTGGATAACTTAGGAAGGTTGTCTTGAATTTGGCACTTAGTTCCAATCACCTTCATTAAGCATGAAACATGAAAAATAGGATGTAGCTTCGAATGACTAGGAAAAGCTAACTGATAGGCTGCTTGTCCCACATGCTTGAGAATGGTATAAGGACCATAAAATTTGGGTGCTAGCTTCTGACAATGCTCGGCCTTGAGGGAAGTTTTATTGTAAGGTTACAGTCAAAGAAACACTTGATCCCCTTCTGCAAATTGACGTTCAGAGAGACCTTGATTTTCTTGTTGCTTCATGCGATTTTGTGCCATGACCAAATTCTCTTTGAGGGTACGAAGAATAGCCTCTTGAATTGTAAGTGTTTGGTGAACTGCCTGGACCTTCGAGACACCAGGTAAGTATGAGAGAACTGAAGGTGGCTTCTGTCCATATACTTCTTCAAAAGGACTCATGCGTGTAGTTGTATGGTATGAAGTGTTGTACCACCATTGAGATAGGGGTAACCATTGAAACCACTGATTTTGATTTTCGGAGGAAAAACACCTCAAATATGTTTCCAAACACTTGTTGACAACTTCCGTTTGACCATAATTCTAGGGATGATAAGTTGTGCTGAGATGTAATTGGGTACCTTGTAGCGTGAACAGTTCTTTCCAAAAATTGCTTGTGAAAGTTCGGTTCCGATCAGAAACAATAGAGTGCAGCATGCCATGAAGCTTGAAGACCCGATCCATTAAAATTTGAGCCACCGCAGATGTTTTAAATGGTTTTTGAACAGAACATAAATGAGCATACTTGGAAAGGCGATCAAAAACCACCATGATGACTAATTTATTTCCTGATTTGGGTAAGCCGGTAATAAAATCCATAGAGATATCCTTCCAAATAGCAGGTGGAATCAGAAGCAGTTGTAGTGTGCTTGGAGATTTGTCTGTTTCTCCATTTTTATGTTGACACACATCACATTCAGTGACAAAATTGTGAATGTCCTATTTCATACCATCCCAGAAAAAAGAACATTTGACCCTGCCATAGGTTTTGGTGAACCCGGAGTGCCCAGTTGTGGGTGTAGCATGAAGCTCAGAAAGTACCGTGGATTTAAGCTTTGTTTATTTACTTAAATACAAATGGCCTTTGTATAAAATCTCATCATGGAGCCAAGAGTACACTGGGGAAGCTAGAGCATTGGAATGCAATTATTGGATCAGATTTGAACTTTTGGGATCTTGTAGCCATTCCTGGAAAACGGCTTGGAGCCAATCTGGTACAATGAAGGAAAGAGAAAAAAGGGATCCTTCATCTTCATATTTTTGGGAAAGTGCATCCACAACCACATTATCTTTTCCTTTATTGTAAATGATCTCATAATCATATCCAAAGAGCTTAGTCACCCATTTTTTTGCTCCGGGGAGGAAATGTGTTGTTCCAGAAAATACTTGAGGATTTGATGATCTGTCTTAATTTGGAAATGTTGCCCCAATAGATAAGGGCGCCACATATCAACGGCATGCATAATAGCCAACATTTCCTTTTCATATATTGATTTGCGCATATTTCTTTCAGATAGTTGCTTGCTGGTAAAGGACAAAGGCCAACCCTCTTGCATAAGGACATCACCAATTCCTTTCCCTGAGGCATCACATTCCAGGACAAAGGTCTTTGTGAAATCAGGAAGGGTCAGGACTGGAGTGGTGCACATGGCCATATTCAAGGTTTGAAAATCTTGAGAAATGGCTGACATCCATGTGAAAGAGTTCTTTTTTAGGCGAGCAGTGAGAGGTGTTGCAATATTTCCATAATTCTTAACAAACTTGCGATAATACCCTGTTAAGAAAAGAAATCCACACAAGCTTTTGAGAGTCTTTGGGTGAGGCCAGTCTTTCATATCTTCAATCTTTTTAGGATCCACCCTGACACCATCCTTTCCAACCATATGACCCAAGTATTCTACTTCTAAGGCACCAAATGCACATTTAGACTGTTTCAGGAAAAGTTGGTGCTGAGAGAGTAGATGGAGAACTCGATCCACATGAGAAAGATGGTCTGTCCAGGTTTTTATATAGATGAGGACAACATCAAATAAAACTAAGACAAAATGATGGAGAAAAGGACGAAAGACATGACTCATGAGGCTTTGGAAGGTAGAGGGGCAATTACACAAGCCAAAGGGCATGACCAAAAACTCATAGTGGCCCTAATGAGTTCTAAAGGCAGTCTTCGGAATGTTTTCCTCTTTCATATGTATTTGGTGGTATCCTAAATGAAAATCAAGTTTAGTAAAGAATTGGGCGCCACTCAATTCATCCAGGAGGTCATCAATGACAGGAATGGGAAATTTGTCTTTAATGGTAAGTTTGTTGAGGGCACGGAAGTCAGGACACATTCGCCAAGAACCTTCTTTCTTCAGGACCATGACCACAGGAGAAGAGTAGGGGCTTGTACTAGGGTGGATAACAAATGCATTAAGGAGTTCCTGGATCGTTTTCTCAATTTCATTTTTTGGGGAAAAGGGGTGGCAATACAGACCTATATTGGGAGGAAGGCTTCCGGGTACAAGGGGAATGGAATGATCATGAACACCACTTGAAGGAGGGAGTCCTTTGGGAGTGGAAAATACCACTTGATGTTTAGAAAGGATGGCTTGGAGGTCTTACGGCACAGAGGGTGTCTCTGTTGCTTGTATGGCATGGAGTTGGGTAATAACACCAGAATGACCTTTTTTTAGCAGCTTTTACATGCCTTAGGTGAACTGACAATGATGCCTTGAAAATTATATTGGTTACCCTTCTGGTCGAATTGCATGGTTAATTCCTTAAAATCCATGAGAATGGGACCCAAAGTCCTTAACCAGTTTGCACCCAACATAATGTCACAGCCACCCATGTCGATAGCAAACATATGATATTTTAGGTGGTAGTCACCAATTTGGGGATGCACATTTTCACAATGCCCTCCACATTTCATGTAGCCACCATTGGAAATCATGATTTGGAAATTATTGACGGCATGGATGTAGCAATGAGTTTCTTTGGCAATGCGGCGATGAATAAAATTATGGGTGCTTCCACTATCAACCAGAATGATGACCTTTTGATGCTTGATGTAACTGATTAGCTTGAGGGTTTGGGGAGTGGAGAAGTCAGTGAGAGCATTGAGGGAAATGACCGGTTCTACTTCAGGAAGGTCTGAGGGAGGGGTTATGTTAGTGGTTTCAGGTGAATCAAAAAAAAGAGGAGTTTCAACATCCTCTTCTAAAATATCCTCGGAGATGGCCATAAAAATATTATGTTCCTTACACTTGTGGCCTGGGAGATATTTTTTATCACAATTATAACAAAGGCCTTTGATTTGGCGTTCAGCCATTTCTGCCCTAGTAAAATTTAGGATCTTTAGTGGAGCAGAGGGAGTAGTGGGATTTATTGGTTTAGGGCGAGGGATAAAGGAGGGTTTTTGGTTTTGAGAAGATACAACCTGTTGTGCTTCTTTATATCTTTTAGTAGCCTCCACCCAACTCTGAGGTAGAGCCATGAGGACATGGGCCCGAATATCATCCTTGAGGCCACTAATAAAACACTCTTGAAAAAAAGCATTAGACATGATCTCTGTCCGAAAATCGAGGCGTTCAAAGGCAGCTAAAAAGTCTTCCAATGTTCTTGATTGTTTCAACTTTGTCAAATGGCCCAAATGGTTGATGTTAGTGTCAAAGCGTTCATAAAGCTCTGCCACAAAGTGTGTCCAAGCAATATACCCTTGACGGGAAGTTTTTCTCCATTGACACCATTGCCAACATTCTTGAACTAGATGGATAACACCATACCAGAGTTTGTACAAGTCATATGTATTGTCGTATAAAGAGAAATAATGTTCCATTTGGGTTACCCAACTAGCAGGGTCCGAGCCATCAAATTTGGTCACATCCACCCGTGGAATGCATAGGTCACATTGAAAGTGATTGTGCTGAAAGTTATGGGAATGAGAAGAATGCTCACCTTTAGTATGTGGAGGTGAGTTATAGGAAGGGTTATCTATAGGGATATGAAGCTTCGTGCAGAGTGAAGAAAAGACATATTCAAGCTGGGTGGTCAGGTCTTTTTTGATTTCCTCCATTGAGGATTGCATGGTTGTATTAATGGCGGGAACATTGGCACTGAGTTGTTTCACTTCTTGTTGGGTCTCGGTGAGACTATATTGCAAGGTATTGAAGCGAGCTTCCAAGTCTTGGCTATGGGTATGGGCCATGAGGACAAGGGTGGGGTCAAAAATTTTGCCGAAAAATGATATGTATGAATGTGATAAGGGTGAAGAGATGAATCCAATGTAATAGGTCTCAAATAATGGTGAAAAAATTTCCAAATTCTTTTTTTTAACACCTCCAGAGTTATACTCTAGTTTGAAGAATACTGCAGTGATGAAATGCCCAAATGATTAACCAGGAAGAAATGTGTAGTGATTCGGCAACCCGAACACAGTTGTGCGACAATAGATCTTGTATGTTTTAATTTGTTTATGTTTCTGTCCCCAAGGGTTAGGTATTCAAGGGTTCTACAGACAAGGGTTTTCCATGTGCTATAGCTCTCTGATATATGTGTGGGGTCCAAAAGTAGTACTTGGCCCAATATCTCAGGGCACTAACTAAGGAAGATAGGCTGTACCCTTGGCTGTACTAACCAACTACCCAGGTACTAGAGAGTATCTTCTTGAGTGTTGTTATCGGTGGCACTATAGCAGTTAGGCAGACGATTGGTTTATCTAAAGAGGGCTTCAGGTAATCTAGTTCGATCTATACACAGGTTCCGTCTAATGTGCTACCACTCGAAGGGGTACCAATAGGGGTTACAAGGGTTGCCAACATATGTGAGCTTAAATACCACACAGATGAATCCCTCAACTGCAGGTTTATGCGCGTAACAACATATCTTTGTGGCTTAAATATGTTGAAATACGTCTCTACCGTGAAAAAAATTTAACCCACACTTTCTGCTGAGGAAAGTGCTCTGATACCACTTGTAATATACCATATATAAAAAGTATGCAGAATAGAAAAAAAATGCTAGAAATGGCAGAATAACAACAATATAACCAGAACAATCACCACAATAGCACTGAAATGATATAAGAATAACAACAAAAATAACACTATGATTTTGAAAGCAATGTTCACGATCCTCTTTGGGGGGGCAATCTTCATTTGAGTAGAGCTCTATTACAATATTATCCAAGCTAGGGTTCTCATACCCTCGACTCCTATTTATACTAAATATGTATATCAAAAGAAGCATCTAGAGGAAGATCATTCTAGAAGCGGAAGTTTCTATTAGGTCTTCTTACATTCGACTTATTCTATTTTATTGCATGGCCTTATTAATATTGACCTTTATTACATTTGCATATATTTTTCTACCTATGTGCAGGTTAGGACCCTAACACGTCCTCTGCCAAATTTTTCTTTGTTCCCTTGATTGAAACCTATTTGATTATTATATTATGGACCCCCCACTTTTTTTTCAACATTCTCTTCCTGGATCCTATACTCACCTTATGTGCGCTACCTCATTAAGTTGAACACATGATAATCCCTTTTTTCATGTCCTACAAACTTGAAAAAATTGCAAAACAAGTTGTTTGGCATACTCTGATACTTCTGTAGTAATGGACACTCAGTGGGGTGATGGCCCAATTTCTTACATAACTCGCAATATCCTCCTCCTGGTAATGGATTCAATGCTCCTATGGACAAATATTGCGTGAATGTTGGGCATTTGTCCTTGTGGTGGCCTTCAGTCATACATTTTGTACACCAGACTTTCTCACGTTTCTCCTTTCCCTTTGTCATTTCTTCCAGTTGAATTTTCAATGAGGCCAACTTATTTTGAACCTATGCCATTCCTCCACTATCACCCATCGGAGATGATTCCAATTTCATCGCAATTTCTGGTGCCTCGGGTTGTGACAGAACCTTTTGTTGGACTAATGGTGTGCCAATGTGTGGTATAAACCCTGCAATAAACCATTCTTGGTGTTGTTGATCTAGAATATGGAATGTCAATCTAGCCATCACATCTTTAAATCTCTAGTCATAATCCCATATGGACTATGTTTGTACATGTTTGATCTCCTCGGTTCTATAATGTACTCCGACTCTGACTTTGGCTTCTTGAAATCATTAAGCACTGCTTTTTTAATATCTGCGAAAGTCGTGGCTTGTCCTATAGGATTGGTGCTCTACAACTTCATATAGCATATTCTAACTAACTACACAATATTCAAAACTTCATCTTGTATGTTCTTTGTGGCTGAAATCATCTCATAGACAAACAAGTGTTGTTCTAGGACCTCTGACCCAAATCCGTAGAACTTAGGTAGTCTAAGAGTATTTTCTACCTTTTCCATGTTTCTTTTTGTAGTCCCTCCTCTTCGTGATGCTTGTTGACTCTGATCTTGACTCTGCATGCTACTTCCACTTCTCTGACTGCTACTTCTTTTTCCTCCTTGGATAACTACAATTGCTTTTAAAAAATATTCAACCATTATTTTTTATTGTGGTGACTCACACAGGGTCATGGATTCGATACATTCTTTTGCATGAGTAGGACTTACTGGTTCTTCAATTATTGGAGAGGAATGAAACTCCTCTTCTTCTCCTCTTATGTATGGTACCTCCATGATTCATACTAGTGAGCAGGGTTCTCTCCCCTCTAACTCACTAGGAGGATCTCCTTTCTCAGTCCCAATATTTTTCCTCTTGTACCTCCTTCCTCTGCGCAACTCTCCAAAATCGTATTCTTCCTCTAGTGTACCCTCTTCTTGCATCCTCAGTCCGTCCCAGACTCTTTCATCTTTATGCTCTCAGATGATCCTCTTGTCATCCCTCAGTTCCCCTATGTGCATGAACACCTTAGAATTCATATTCCATTATCATCTCATTCTTTTCACATAATAGAATCTTTATCCCTGTACCCAATGATTTCAAGAACCTCCTCCATAGACCGTTGAAAAGGTCCCTTTATGCGACATTGTATGATTAAATACAATCTACTACAAATTCTGTAACATATCATCCTAGTATGCTATCCAACCAAAAATAAAATGCTCGAGTAGTTGGGTTACTTACAAAATTCAACTATATTACCAATTCACGAGTCCAATTTCTCAGCGTTGTAGCGCTGTATTTCTAGTTTTCTCCAGTAATATTTCTAGCCACTCAGTTAGAATAATTGGAAATTCACCAAAGAAAATTTCATGCAGATCTGTGAACACATACCTTTGCATTGATTTCTTTTCACTCATCCGAAGGTTTTCTTTCTCCTTTCAAGCAAACTCTCATTCCTTCGTTTCCAACCATTATGAGATCTTCGTCTTAGTCAGCCTCCAAAACATCCCCTTAATCACAAAGTCCTAGTCTAGGAAATGAAACCATTTGTAGGTGCGTATGTGCATAGGTTGTAATACCGTAGGTTAAGTTTATATATGACCAACAAAATCCACTGGACACCGGCCCTTTTGGAATCACTTGCTTGCGTAGATGAAGTCTCACCCGAGGTATCTATTGGGACTGCAAGGACTAGGCTTCTACGCTAGTAAGGGATTGGGAGGAAACCATTCAGTTCATTCTTCCTTATTACTTCTATGTGTGTGATGCTATTGTATTCAATATTAACTTACTTATTATTGAAATTTTGATTATTACATAGATTCATTACTGTCATGGTCATGAACATTGCACCATATTTAACCATAATAAAATTCTATTCTATCAGGCATACACATAGGATTCATAAGCACACATAGAAAGATAAACAACAAAATATATGGTATAATCTCTTTAACCTTGCTTTAATCATTCTTCGCACCAACAAATAGTTACATTCAATAACATTGGAACTCAACATTTCCCAAAACTTAATATCGCATAAATTACATGGAAATGAGAAGATAATTGTCTGTAACTGAACTAAACCCCTATTCTCCCAACTCGTTACATATTTATACATATATCTAGGCATAAAAACCATAATCTGTTCATCCCCAAAAAAACCCATTACAATGCATAACCAGCTCAATTAGTTGGTTGTTTGAAAACTTTATTTTTCTTTTCAATATGTATGTTTCTTTTTTGTTGTTCTTCTATTTCTAGAATGTCGAGATGTCATCCTTGTATCATGATTTATTCTCTATCAGCTTTATCCTTCTATTTTCTTTATTCTCATGTTTGTGCATTTTCCTTCTAGATGCGCCTCAACTATGTGCTCCATATATTTCCTTCTTCTTCCATGCAATTTTACTATACTTAGGATTTTTCCACAAAACTATATTAAAACTATATCAAAACTATTTCCAAGCTACCTATCCAACAATTCCATTTTTTTCTACTGAACTAGCACTGATTCAAAAGTTATTCCATGGTCTCCAATTGAGTAGAAGAGAGGGGGCAAGCTGGGGGGCCTACAAAGCCACACTTTTGAACATGGTCCAAAGTTAATATGCGATTTTGGACAAGAAACCCCCCAAAAGTGCATACTTTGGGCCAGAGGTGCACCTTCCATATGCTCTGCAAAATCTTATCAGTCGGTCGAAGATGAGATTAAGACATGATTTTGTAGGCTTCTTTGGAAGTGAAAGTGCCCAAAGCTGAGTGGCTCTAGTGAAGGATATCTGGTCCATGGAAGATTCAAATCTTTCTCAAGGAAACTTCATTCTACCAAGGTGTTAAGTTACAATTTGTGGGAAGGTTGATATCCATAGTGTCTAGTTTCCATTTTTTCCAGTGAGAATAGGAAACATGTCATCTCTCCAGAGTTCAACAACCTTTGTGTGGCTAGAATTCAACATTTGAAAATAAATTTCCTGCATGTGATCCCGTGAGAGAAATGGGGTCATTTGTTTCCAATAGTATGACAAAAATAAGACATTCTCCCCATCACAAATCTCCCATAAAGCATGATATTGAATGAAAGTATTGTGCTATAAGGATGTATTCCATATCAGGGAGCCTAACCATTTCTCATTCTACCTTATTAGTTTGGGTTCCTCAATGTGAGAGACATATTTTATTCTCCATAAGTTGGCCCAAAGGTTTGTTTGAAATTTCAACCATCTCCAATTACAATTTACCTTTTAGAAAAAAAACAAATTAATTTTTCATATTATCTAAAGATATCTTAATTATAAAATACAAATATAATAAATAACATTAATTCATAGTTGATGCCAGAGACTCTTAGTTTCTTATGTTATCTCCATAACTTCATGTGTAAATACTTTCTTAATGAACCTTAGTTTGAAATATTTCAATTTAACACTTTTATGTATAAAAGGGTCGATAGTAACTTGTACACTTGCATTGAATTTGTTTTTTATCACATAATCTAACTTAAATTAAAATAAAATAATTCATCAAGAGCTTAACCTAACCTAATTTAAGTTAATGAACCTTTACGTGAAGGATAATGATGTGATTAATCAATAACACAGTGGAAAAATAAAATAGTGCATTATTATCCATTATGTTAATCCATGGTGTAAACAAGGTCATTGTTATGTAATTTTCAACTTACTCATTGGCTACGAGTAATTTTAGTGATGATATCATTGCTTCTTTACTTTCCAAGTCCCCCCATAGATTTGTCACGGCCTTCGCTTGACAATTATAAAATTTCATTTCATTAGATTATGATTATTCTAGAATAATGAATTCAAAACCCATTGGATGTTATTAGATGGATGGTGAAGTGAAATTTTAAGGCAATGTTATAATTTTCTCTATATTATTGATGCGAATTAAAAATAACACTACCATTAATAATAGCATGAATACCAATGATAACCTACTATTCGATTAAATAGATGGGTTTGTTGTTAGAAGGATAATCTCTTCGTTGAGGTATCCACACTTTGAGCATTTGAAATTCATATTGATAACCATGTTTCCTAGCAATATACGAGACATAAATCATATTTGGTCGAAGTGTGTATGGACTAGTTTTCCATCGAGTAAGTATTTCTTGGGAATGTATGCTTGCAATAGAGAGCCATGAATAGAAAAATATACGCAATTATCTTTAATATGAAAAATTAAAGTGCATCCTTCAACAATTAAGATATTTACAATAGTTGAGAGAGTAACTGTATGCAGTTAAATAGGTCTCTGTAATGTGAACAATGGCTATAATGCAATTAAGCCCCACGACATGGTACATAATTTAAATGGATGCCATCCTCCTCACCGTTTTATATAGAAAAAATGTTTAATTTTAATTTTTATTCAATTTTAAATTTTCATAGTGGGAAATTACCTAATGTTTAATGGGTTCTTCGATACTCCCCAAATCTAACGACTATGATTTGAGTGATCCAACGAGCCATATTCATTTTTTGTTCAAAGGTGATCACTAGTTATCTCAGTTAGACTAGCATCTTTAGAAAAACAAACTCACTTTTGGAGTTTTCAAAAAAATCCTTCCAAAAGGATGCAATGGCTAAGCGATTCCTAATTTGATGGACTAGATTCGATTCAGGCTTAAAGATGTGCACTTCATAACCATGATACTCGCCTCTGAAATATCTAAGGGCCGAGGACGATCTTGATTGGATGGACCTCGTTCTCTTTTTCCTTATGCCTATGACCTTTTTCATCATATTTCAAACTTCCAAGACTCGTTCACTTTCCACACCCATAGTCTCAACCTTAAATTCTCCCTTTGGATCCTTTTTGTGCCTAAATTACTGATGGATGATTGAGATCAAATATGTTGATGCAATGGGTAGTCCTCATCCCCTCAAGCTTGTGTCATTGGAATTTTCCCTTTAAATTGCATAACTTTCCATGTTTATGGTTTTCCTTGAAATTTGAAGCCCTCAACATTGTTAGGTCCTCATATCTAAGTTCCACACTGATAGTTCCACCAACCAACCTCTGGGGTATGATGTATCAACACATAGCTTTCTAAACACACACCTGCTTAGACACCACGTGTCCTCTAACTACCATCATTACCACCATGTCATCCTGACATCACTAGCATGGAGAATCACCAATTTTCAAAATTTTGACTATTTTGCAAAATTTCCAAAAAAATCTCTCAAATTCAAGATTTTTTCTCGACCACCATTGAATCTCTGGAACTATCTTTCTAAGGCCAATTTTGACCCTAGGTAGTTGATTTGACCTTTGCAAAAATAAATTCGACAATCCTATGTCAATTTTCTCACTGATTTCGACTTCAAAAACTAGGATTTTTTTCCCAATTTCTCCTAATTGATCAAGAATTCTTAAAATTATGGATGGTTCTTGCCGAATTTCTCTGAATTGACCAATAATGCTAACACATTTCTTCAATTTCATCCTCGTAGTTGACCCACACATGACAAATGTTGTGACCTTTTCTCTAATACAACATTGTAGCATCCCTAGACACCCAATTAAGGCATACTACCAAACATTTTCTCCTCATTTAGCATAATGTAGCGTACCCGGGGTCTTTCTTGTGCCACGCCACACATATTTTCTCCCTGATACCATAAAAAATTACACTCAACAAGGCTCTAGACCACTCTTGTACAGGTCTTCCCTCCACAATCTACAATTATGCAATCCAACAAACAAACCAAACCATGCAAATGACATGCATACGATTAAATAAACATTTCTAACATTCAATCGTGCAATGTGCACACAAACAATTAAATAAAACAGAAAAATACATCACGTTACAACACATTAAAAACAAGCAATTTAAACACTAATAAGCATGACACTTATCTTTGAAATATGCACTAACTAACTGTATGCCTCTAACATTCCACCCAATTGTAGACACAATTCTTTATCACTTTTAGTAGTAGTTCACCCTTGAGCTAGGGCTATGATTCCACTAGGGTGAAAAATGAACTCTCGTAGTCCCCATTAAGGTTTATTAACACACAGTTCAATACAAGGCTACCAACACCAACTCCAACATCAGTTCCACCTCACAACCTCTCATTCCCCTTAGGTTGTCCCACCCAAGGAAGTGTACCCATTCACTTATCAACAATCCTTGATTTGTACTACTTCCCTTTCAAGGCTTCAACAATGAGACGATAAAGAAGTCTCAAAGCATTGTGGCACTTGGAACACACAATTTCTCTCAAGGATTTTATGGGGACCCACAAGACAACACACTGGGAAAACTATCCCAACAATTTCTTTCTCGAGGAAAAATGCTCCACATGCCTCACAACCTACCTCTTCATATCCAATCCACCAAGGATTTATAGGGTTACCTACAATAGTTTCGATCTCCATTCTTTATCCCATTTAGCTCACCAAAAGGAAACATAGTCTCCTCCAATCTAGTAGTAGTTCAAATGATTGATTAAGCCCCCCCAAAACTTACTAAGATCATGGATTAATTATGCATGAACTTTTCATGCTACTTGTCATATAGGGAACTCCCATGATCCCACTTGGTAATTTGTTCCCCTCACTTAGGAACTTAGGATAATCATAACATAAAATAGGCTTGGAATTTTAGGAATATATTATTATACTCCCTTGGATCAAACCCCTATCATAGTCTCTTCTCATAATCCCCTTCACCCCATTTTTCTCTCATGGATTCCTCTCCCCCCATACTCTTTTCATCCCGATATTTGCAGCACTAATGTATTTTTATTAAATGATAGAAGGGTTACAAATTGCAAAACTTGGCTCTCCAACCACATATCACAGTGGCACCTTGGCCTAAAACATCTTGGCTCACCATCCTATATGAACATATACAAATTCATATATATATATTCAGTACTTGGGGGTATTACACCTGTTGTGGGCCTATTGGTGCCTTATTTTATGGTTTTGAAAACATTGTGTGTAGTTAGTCTTTGCATGCCTAGTTTTTCTTTGCACATAAATTTTAGTGAATGTGTCGAGTTGAGTGTTTCATAATCTATTTTTACTTGCATGCCAAAAGTTATGAATGCAATTACAATTAATGCACTTGATTATATCTGTGTTGTAAATTTATGTTGTAGGGGCTTGCAATTATATTGTAACTAGTTGTAATTGATCTAAAGTGTACATATAAAGGAATGTAAATGATAGGATGAGGATTGCATAGTTTTTTAATTGAGTCTTCTATTGAAATATTAGTATGAAGGATTATATCGAGGAAACATAGATTTGGTTTTAAATCCATTCATAGTTCTATGGAGGAAGCAATGATTGGGGTTTAAATACCTTGACAATTGTATGGAGCTATAAGGTGCCATGTATGGATTTATCGTATCGACTTAATAGAAAGGACTATCTAATGGTTTCCCCTCTAAAATTTTCTATGTTATGTGTGTTTATCTAAATGTATAATATATATATGGTAATACTATGGTATTGCATATTTTCTTTTCTTACTGTTCAAATTTACTCATGTAACATTCATTAGTGTCTCGGGGGAGACCTTTCCCTTTTAGGATGTTGAATATGCCAATGTTGATGGACATTATAATTGGCATGAGGTTAGAACTTGGGATCTTTAATCAACAAGAAATAACATTAGTAAACAAGTTATATGTAAGAAAACCATAAATAACGAATAAAAATAATAACCTAAAAAAGTACATACAAAAACATCATTCACTTAGGATATAATAAAAACACAAACAATGTTTTTATAATTTCCAAATTCACCTCAGAATTTACAAAGCCCAAATAAAAGATCGAAATTACATTAACATTTCAAATGATGCAATCATAGATCCCATCGACACATAACCAATCCTTCAAGAAATAATTGAAACATCATTAATATACCAAGAAATAACATCATTTGGAAAACACCTACACATCAATGATTAATACTTGGAGTCATTGAAGGACCTCCTCTTGAATCAAAAAACTACACAATCTAGATCTTAGACAATTTTGATCAACATATGCATTATCCATAAAAATTTCTCACAATAAGGAACACTATGCAAAGGACCTTTACTTATGTTTCCCATTCCCTATAATACACCACTCCAATAATGGAAGGGACTTGAACAACCACAAAACATTACAAAACTAAACTACCATTAGACAAAAACACAATGCTACACCAAAATGAGAGGATATTCAAAAGAGAAAAAAGCAAATCCACAAATTAAAATCATATTGTATACAAACTTTAAACAAGTATAACATAATAATGGAAAAAAATCTAACATTAAAAAGAAAAATATTTTTTATATATACAAAATATACATCCACAAATTAAATTCAGATTGTATACAAACATTAAACAAGTAGAACATGATAATGAAAAAATATCTAATATTAAAAAGAAAACTATTTTTTATATATACAAAATATATATAATAAAAATAATAATACAATATTTAAAAAATATTTTTTTATTATTACATAATATATATAATATATGTAAGAAAATAAATTAATTTAAAATTAACTCTTAATAATATTATTAAGTAATTATATGGAAATTTTAATTACAATATTTTTTTATTATTACAAAAAATATATAATAAAATAAAATAATTTAAAATTAACTCTTAATAATATTATTAAATAATTATTAAATAATTATATAAAAATTTTAATTACAATATTTTTTTATTATTACATAATATATAATAAAATAAAATAATTTAAAATTAACTCTTAATAATATTATTAAATATTTATATCTAAATCTTAATGTTAATTGAAAAAACTATTTGTCACATATCAAGATAAGTTATGTCAAATTGTTTTTTTATCCCATAAAAATTAAAAATTATAAGAGAAAGACAAAATGCCAATTACAAAAATAATTATATTTTAATTATATTTCTTGTTTCATTTGGAAGTACGCTTTGAAACACATAAGATTTGTTTCACTTTATTTGGTAAATAATTTATATTTCATAGTTTCAAAATGTGACTCTTGTAAATCTAATCCTACTTGTACTTGTAATGTTAAATAGGCTTTGTAATGTTAAGTAGGCTTTGAAGCACATAAGATTTGTTTAACTTTATTTGGTAAATAATTTATACTTCAAATATAGATGTATAGATGTAGATGTCACTCTTGTAAATCTAATCCTAATGGAAATTCAAGCACATAAGATTTGTTTCACTTTATTATAAAACTGTTCAGAGGAAATTGTTTAAGGTTCGATAGCTATTTGGCAGTTATTAAAGATTGTACATGAAAAAAAAGTTGCATGGAATCGTCAAACAGTAGGTAAGTATTTTGAGGCTTTGAAGTTCGCAGCTAAATTTCACAAATCTTTAAATGATAAAATTTCCTAATGAAAAATTGTAGAAGTTCAGAATTTTTCTCACAGATTTTAAAAGTTGTAGAAGTTCATGTAGGTTTAAATAAATTCTTAAACTCAAGCGGCTATGCCTCACGTTATAAAATTTTCATTTAATCTTCTTCCGTTCAGCATTTCTTTGGAGGAAGAATTCAACAAAACATAGAGTTGGATATGGGAAAGTAGGTGATGCGATAGGCCTTAAAACATAGAGTTGGATATTGGGAAGTAGGTGACGTGATAGGCCTTAAAAGGAGGAAATGGTTCAAGTGAAATGAGAGTCAACCGGAGCAGAAACAGAACACAAACAAGTGGTCAAGAAAGAATTAGAGTTGTTTACGGAAAATAAATGTCAACTTTACAATGTCTACAATGTCTTTATTGTATTACAATGAAATGTACTATTTTATTTTATTGTGTATTAATATTTTAATAATATAAATCATGTTATATTGTATATTTATGGAAATTAATATTTTAATTTACATATTATATTAATACATTTATGTGTTCCAATGTGATTTTTGATTGAATTTTTGATAAAGAATTTTTGTAGGATCTCATTTTATGTTTCAACTTTTATATAGTGGTCGTTGCTAATATTGCATACAAAATGTTTAACTTGATTAACTTAAAATACAATGTTAACATTAAGTTATTTCTGTGACATAAACATAATTAGCACATCTAGTGAAATGTCATATGCCATCTGTCTTGTAAACCCTACCCAAGCCAAGTTTTAAAAATTTGTTCACCTCATTTTAATTTCAAACTTATTGATTATGTGACTACTCTTGCATAGTGAATCCCACCCATATCCCAGTTCTTTCCCAACATGACACTTAGGCCACTTTTTTTTATGTTTTTTCAAATGGGTATTTGTTTTGAATTAGGATATTGGAAATCTTCAATTACAATTTTAAGTTAACTGGTTTGTTAACAATGTGAGTTTACTTAAATGGTTGTTATACTAACTTTCTTCATATTTTTTCAAATTTAGTTCCTTTGTTTCTACAACCTAGGAAGATTGGAAACTAGTACCAAAAGTTCTCAAAAAGAACTTGATATATTTTGGAGCTTGGATATTAGAGTTTGAGAAATAATTTATAATATAGAGAGCTTTAAATTAAAATTTTATTTTTAGTATTATTAAATTAAATGGTATAAATATTTTTATTAATTATTAATGTATTACAAAATATAATTTATTAAAAAAAATTGTATCATATTTATTCAAAATATATTAATTTATTACAAAACATAATTTATTAAAAATATTTTTATCATATTTATTTAAAATATATGTATGTAAATTTAATTTCAAAATATTATAAGTGAAAAAACTTAATAATAGTCATTTTATAGCTAGCTGTGGATATTAATAATTTTTAATGCATGAATGTTTTTCTTTAAGCCGAAGTAAACAAAAATGGAAAATAAGTCAACAATTCTCCACCATGATAATTATCAACTAACTATATTATTGATTTTTATTCTATTTTCATATTAAAAGAGTAGTACTATTTAGCTTTTTTCCAATCAAAACAAGAACAATGATTCAAATTTACAAAGATGTTCAAAGTTTATATATGTAAAGTTTAATTTTAAGACGTTAACATACGTATTTTTGTTTCTCAGTTTCTAGTTAACTCTATGGATGTTAAAAATTTTGTCGTATATTCCTATATTTATTAGCACAAGCTAAATTAATAATTTTTATATTATAGTTGTTCCAAAAATATAAAACTGTAAATTTGCATATTTTAATACACTTCAATTTTTTTTGTTGTAAGTTAGAAGATATATTAGATCCTATTAAGGAGAAAAACTTACAGCTGTCATGATATCCCGCAAAAATTACAGCTGTTGTGATATCCCATGAGGTTGTGGCAGCATTGCCCTGGTGGGAAACCAATGATGTCACATGGCCATTAAGGTTCCAAGTGTCCATGCAAAACATAAAAAACTGTAAAGAGCATAAACAATAATGTCCCAAATCTAGGATGCCACGCAGGGAGAGAATCGTGTAAGCTAAACTGTCCATGCAGAATTCAAACAATTGAAATGAGCAAAAACTATATAATCCTAGAGCTAAGAATCCACACAAGGTGAGAACCTTGTAAATTAAACTGTCTGGAGACACATAAACACTTGGGAAACCTTGGCAAGTTGAAATTATCCAGAGCTGGGGTCGGGCCTCCGCTTGTTCCTTTGGTCCTACGCAGTGTCCTTACCAAGAGTCCCTATGTCTGGGATAGTTTGCTGGAGATCCCGTAGAAGAGACATCAGAAGCTCCTTGCGATGAATTTGGTCATCTTCCTTGTTCATCAATTCTTTGATGGTTCCCTTGACGTCCATAATTGAGCGCTTGATGAAATCCAAAGAGTCCTTCAAAGGTTCAAACCTAGCGCACCGGGAGCAAACAAATGCAGGCAGAGGGGGTGGAGGAAAATTAGAGGATGAAGAGGGGAGGCGGGACAGGGAGGGGGGAGGAATAAGAAGAGAAAGGGGAGATCAGGCTGGGGGGTTGAGGGTGGTGGAGGGTGAGGTGGAGGTTGGTGGGGAGGTGTCGGCTCAGGGCTGAGCTTTGGATCAAAGCCCAGGGAATTTCCATGGCTCTCGAACTACTCAACTCTACAAGCAAACAAAGAAGACAAGGGAGGTAATTCTGGTGTAGTGGCACATTCAAGAGGGTTTTCTAGAGAGGTGGCGCGAGTTGAATCATGGGGAAGCTACGGATTGGAGGCACGAGCATTGTCCTGAGGCAAGATTTGAGGATATTGTTTCCCACGACCCCTCGAGCCTCTGCCTCTCGCTGCATACCAGTCCACCCCCGCTTAGACTTACCCCGAAGGCGAGGCATCGGGAGATAAGCAGAGAACCAGAGGTGGAGCTCCAGCTCCAGGTAGCAGTTGAGCGAAGGAGAGAGTTTGAGCTAGAACCAAAAACAAATGTAGAATGAAGGATGAGTACGAGGTGCAGGTGGCCGAGATTTAAAATGACGGTGGAAGGTAGGAGAATGGTTGAATGAGAGCCGAAGAAGAATGTAGTCTGGTGGAAGAGGGTAAGGCGCGGGAGGCCGAGAGCTCAAATGAGCCATGGCTTTCCTAAGCTTGTTCTAAAAGCCATTGAACCAGGTGAGGTGATGGGACTGGGTGCATCTAGCCCATAGCATTTATCGTCCTTGCGAAGTGGAGCACCATGATATTAAACTAAAGTGAGTGCAAATGAATGCGGGGGTGCGTCGAATAAGGTTTTAAATGCATGGAGTAATGGTTGAGGTGACCATGTGTTAGCCTGAATGTCCATCCACTTTTCGGTTCCAATAACACCCCATACAGGATAATACACTTCAAAATTAATACTTATTAATTTCAACAAAAAAATTTAATTAAATATATTAAAAAAAATTAGTGAAATTTATAACTCTTTGAAACACTAACCACTATTCAGAAACTCTTACAACATAACTTAAATTGTTAAAAATGATCCGTTATAATCTTAGGAATGACATCATCATGATGTGAGCACGTTTTTTTTAACCAAATTCATACAATGTAGGCTAAACGTTCTATCTTTTGAAAGTTTTTTGGTGATTTTTTTTGTTTGATTTTGTTAGAAATTCGGTGAAGAATAGTTGAATCTGTATATTTGAGTGATTGAGTTTGTATAATCCAAGTGTCAGGAGTTTTTCAGCTCCCTGAATCTATCTATACATTCATAAATGCAATTTAAACAACAAGAAAATAACCATTTTGTATTTTGTCCAAATTCATATCATTCCAAAAAAAAAACCCAAAAAATAGAATGTTTAACCAACGCCTGGTAATACAAAACTGGACAATTGAATTATGGATATCTTCAACCACCAGCCTATTGGAATGACTATTTTGTAGAGTCTAAGAATCCATAAGACTGCATAGATTCACGAACCAAAATTCAACACAAACTACATAACACTGCATATATTCATGTCCCAAAAATTTACACGCACAGATTCATGCGCCAAAATTCAAGAAAAAAGTTTGCTTACTGCATAGATTCATGCGACAAATTTCAACACAGATTTCGCTTGCATGCAAGAAGAGGGACATCACAACAGTTTGAGTTGATTGCTCCCTACATCCAATCTCCTCCTCAACAATCTTCCTCGAATGAATTAAGCAAATAAAATCTTAAAAAAAAAAAATACGAAGAATCCAAGATCCCTTGGGAGAAAAGAAGCATCGGAGTTTAAATTCATCCACAGGACAAGCAGTGGTGGAGGCATAAGATACGTAGAAGTAGCCGATTTATTGTTTCAGGCCATCAAGAACTATGTAGGACAAGAATCGTAAAGAGCGCTGTTCAGCGATTGGCCAAAGAGAACAGCGGATGCGGCAGTCCCCCAACTGTACCGCCCTCAATGAAGTGCAAGTGTAAGCATAACGGAGGGATGGACGACATCAAGTCCCATTACGGAGGCGTTCGGTAGGGCAGTTGGGGTAAATGGGTTGCAGAGATCAGACAGCCCGGGAAACGAACCAGAGAGTTGTTGGGCACATTGCTACAGCCAAGACAACACATATTTGCTGTAGATAAAGCAGTTGGCTCAGCCTTGACCAGTCGGTGAAGCACTCAGAACAAATCACATGTTGCAGATTTTAATAAAAATAGCACAGCCATAAACTCGTGGCTGGTGAACGTTGAAAAGTTTTGGCTGGTAAAATTTCCAATGTGGTAATAATTTCGGGTTTAGTTATAAAAAACCCTAATTGATATTAGGTTTATGAAAATTTTTGGTTGAGTAAATAATTGACAAAATTTATATTACTCTGGTTAGGAATAGAGAATATGAAAGGGTTGGAATTAAGTTTACTAATTATTTCAAAAAAAGTTATGAACAAAGACGATCAAAAATATGCTAACATCTTCAATTAATAATCATAAAATACGATTGAAATTTCTGATTAAAAGATGATTAAATGTGTCCATTTCCAATAAATGTAAGAAAAGATGATTAAATGTGTCCATTTCCAATAAATGTAAACCTTTAATAAAATGAAAATATACATAAGTAACTACAACTGGAAGGGCGGCGGGTAACCCTCCCCTTTAAAGAATTCAGTCGGCGTAATTACAAAGATTGGCACCGTGTTACCTTCTATTTGCACGAGGGCTAAACATTAGCCACATATGGAACGGCTAGTGAATGATTAGGTATATCTTGGTATCAAACGAGGTTAGCCGAGCTGATGGTTGATTTATTTTAATTAAAATATTAAATATGATAGAGATCATTAATTGGCATAGGCTAAATGTTCTATTTTTGGGTTTTTTTTGGTCGAGAAGATAGGGAAAAGAGATATTAAGATAGGGAATGGGAACGCATCAAAACCAGGTTCATTTTTGGATTTCTTCGTCAAACACCAAATGCCAAACTCCGCTAAACACATACGGCCCACTTCGTCGACTGAGGTTAACCTTGGTTTTTTTGACGGGAATCCAATGATAAATTTAGGCGTTGGTTAAATATTTGCCAGAAAATTGTCAAAATCGCCGGAAAACAGTGTGAAAGGGAGAAGGTACCTAGTTAATCAGACGATAAATTTAGGCATTCATTAAATATTCGTCAGAAAATTTTCAAAATCCAAAAGAAAAAAACTGTCAAAAAATAGAACTTTTAGACTATTATTCATATTCTAGCATAGCCACAATTATGTGGTTGATGAACCTCCACAGGCTTATATTATTTACAAATTTTAGGGTTTATGCTAGAATGATGGTTTGTTAAATAAATATGTCTATTGACTTATATTATTTACAAACTTTAGGGTTTGTGTTAGAATGAGGGTTTGTTAAATAAATATGTCTATTGACTTATATTATTTACAAATTTTAAAGTTTATGTTAGAATAAGGGTTTGTTAAAAAAATATGCTTATTGGTCTTTATTAGTGTAATTTTACAATATCTCTAAGAAAACGGAAAAATAAAATTTTGAAGGAAATAGATCATTGTAAAGTTTGCAATCTCTCAACTTCCCATCTCATCCTTGGATACTTGTTGTGATCTCATTTATATATAACTCTATTGGCCCTCTTAGTGTTCAAATACATCTTTAGCTTGTCTTTGAAGGTGACAAACAAGCAACTAATAACATACAATGACTTAAAAATTTACACAATTTATAACATATAATGAATTAGAAACACAATAATGTTAAATATATTGTACCCTCAACAGTATGACCGTACACTGCCAGCTGTACTGGACAGTTGTACTTTCTAATTTTGTCTTGCTTGAGCATATATAGCTCAACCATCTTACATTGTAAGAGAGTTCTCTACGTTCTGTACTTTCTGTACTTCTTCATACATTTCAATATACTGTTCTATTCTCTTCTCTCTGCATTTCTCTTTGCTCCACAATTTATCATGGTATCAGAGCTTCATCAGTAAGCCTCTTCACACAGTCTGGAGAGCCACACGATCCTCACAGTATAGAGCTTCACTGATCTTGAGAGCACGCGACACAGACTTTTCACAAGGTTTGGAAAGTTGTCTGCAATACTCTTTAAAGATCGTCGTAAGAAGCTTGCAGAGGAAGCAGAGCGTACAACGCTCGAAAGATTCTGGACGAAGAGAACGCAGAAGAAGAAACAGTAAAGATTTTTGCAATTTTTTCAAGAATCGTCAAAGATTGACGAAGAAGAGTTGCAGAACAGAACTTCGCTTAAAGAACTCGAAGAAAACGTTCCAAATTGTTAAAGATTCATGCAAAAGGCAGAATCGTTTAAAGATTTCAAGAAATCGCTCAAATCTGTCTAAGATTGTAGCAAATCACGAAGAATTCATGAAATTCTTTCAAATCTTTGAAAGATTTATAAATCCTTCTTCCACACGTGTAAAGAACGCGTCTCAGGTGCAAGGAACATACACTGAGGCCATAAGATTTGTCCTGCAAACAAATCCAGAGCGGGAAACCAGTCCAGAAGGGACGAGGAGAGTGCGGAACAGGCGAAAGAATTTTAGCCGTCAGATCTTGCGCAGAGGCCTGACAGCCGCTGGATCAGCGAGAAAGTGCACGAGGTTTAACCCTCTAGAACGCACAGGAGTGATTTCGACTTGTAAAGTCGTGAAATCCCGACGTCATCTTGACTGTCCATCAAGAGACACGTGGCGAGATCCTATTCCATCTCAAAATCGAGAATCGAGAGTTGGACGAGCAAAGGAAACTGCTCTCTAAAAACTCTGATACGCGATATCGCGAAATCCCGAGAAGACTTGTGAGCCGTCCATCTCAGAGGACAGGTGGCAGCAATTCAACACATCAACATTTCGGAATTCGGGGTTTCATGTTGTCAAAGAAACTTGACATCGCAACTCGCGAAATCGCGATATGCGATATAGCGATAAGATCTCAGTCGTCCGCTTGTCCGGACATGTGGAAAACATCGTAGCGCCCGTCGACATATCGGCATTCGGGGTTTCAAGTTGTCAAAGAAATTTGACATCGCAACTCGCGAAATCGGGATACGTGAAATCCCGATCAGATCTCAGCCATCCATATCTCCTGGACACGTGGTGGACATCGAGGGTGCCGTCAGCGTATCGACACTCAGAGTTTCAAGTTGACAACAATTCGGAGCATCGCAAACCGCGATATCCCGAGGAGGCATCAGGACCGTCCATCTCTCCCGGACGCGTGGCGTAAATCCGAAGGCTCGGAAAAGTCCCGACAAGAAAAGGTCATCGGCATTTCGGGATTCGAGAGACCAAGAGGTCGCACATTTAAATCGCGAAAAATGCGAGGAAAGCACATGACTGTCCATCTGCTGGGACGCATGGCAAAGATGAGAGGAATCGGGAAAAGTCCCGACAAGACAGCGCCATCGGAAAATCGGCGATCGCGGAATCGAGGAGACAGAAAACCTCGACATCAGAAATCGCGAAATCCTAATTCGCGATATCCCGATAAGATCTGGACCGTCAGATCACACAAGATATAGACCGTTGAATTGTCCAAAGGCGTCTTTCGCGTTTCGACATTCTGAAAGACAAAAGAACGGGAAAATCCCGTAGCGCCTTAACATTACAGCGCGTGGTCACATTTCAAGGAGACCAAGGGCCACTTCAAGCCCGATAAGCTCCCATCGACCATCGACAAATTGGCGTTTCTGAGATCGAAGGTAAATACGAATTTTTCCCTCTATTTCTTCTGCAATTTTTTTTTTGAAATGGCATCATCTAGCAACCTAGGACGAACTCAGGGTCCGATACTTCTGGGAAAGAACTATGAGTTATGGTCTCTTCGAATGAGGTCGTTCCTGCAAGCACAAGAGTGTTGGGAACTAGTGGACCTTGGATATGTGGAACCAGATCCAGCAGCCCTCACTGCCATGACAAATGCGCAGAGAATTGCTCAGGAAACTCTAAGGACCAAAGAAAACAAAGCGAAATTCTGGATTCAGAACTGTGTGGATGATTTGATATTCTCGAAAATCACAGGCACTGGTACTTCCAAACAGGCCTGGGACATCCTCAAAACGTCCTACCAAGGAAATGACAGGGTAAAAACAGTCAAACTACAGTCCTTGTGGACACAATTTGAGACTCTAAGGATGACAGAGTCTGAAACAGTGGATCAGTTCATGACTAGAGTCATGGGAATCGTGAATCAGATCAGACTGATTGGTGAAACCATCACTGATCAACGAATTGTTGAGAAAATTCTCAGAAGTCTTCCTAAGAAATTTGAAATGGTTGTCACAGCCATCCTTGAATCCAAGGACCTGTCAAGATTTTCAACAGATGAACTAATTGGTTCTATGGTGACACATGAGACAAGACTACATCTCACAGATGAGTCAATCTCCAATGCCTTCCAGACTCAGTTCTCATTCAGAAGAGGGAAAGGCAGAGGAAGAAGTAGAGGAAGAGGGAACAATCAAGGTAACCCTCATACCAGTGGAGGGAACATACAACAATATCTAAATCAGAATTTCCAAGGTCAAAGAAATCAACAACAAAGTCAACATCAGAATTTCCTTCCTCAAAGAGGCAGAGGGAGAAGATCAAATGACAAATCGAGCATACAATGCTATTACTACAAAAAGTATGGGCACTATGAATCTGAATGCAGGAAGAAGCAGGCAGATCAGCTCTCAGGCAGAGCACATGTGTCAAATCATATGGGAGACACCTCAAGAGGTATGTTTCTCTCATGCCACAA
>ML801284.1:0-11704 GCA_009831015.1 Picea engelmannii | reverse complement strand
AGGAACACTACATTTTGGCTTATGGTACACTACATCTAATTGTAATCAACTTTCTGGTTACACAGATAGTGACTTTGCAGGAAGCCTAGATGACAGGAAAAGCACATCAGGATATGTTTTTCAACTGGGCACGAACCTGATTTCATGGGCATCGAAGAAGCAACCAATTGTATCCATATCTTCTGCAGAGGCAGAGTATGTTGCAGCTACCTCAGCTTCTTGTCAAGCTGTATGGCTCAGAAGATTATTGAAAGACATGTCACAAACAGAGAAGGATCCAACTCCTATCTTCTGTGACAGCACATCAACAATTGCATTATCCAAGAACCATGTGTTCCACAAGAAAAGTAAACACATTGACACTTGGTTTCATTTCATACACGAGTTAGTCAATAATGGTGACATTGCACTACAATTTTATGGTTCTCGAGATCAACTTGCTGACATCTTCACAAAGCCACTAGGAAAGTCAGTTTTTGACTTTCAGAGACAACACTTAGGCATAGTCAGTACTGCTGATTGTAACTGTTGAGTCTAAGAGGGAGTGTTAAATATATTGTACCCTCAACAGTATGACCGTACACTGCCAACTGTACTAGACAGTTGTACTTTCTAATTTTGTCTTGCTTGAGCATATATAGCTCAACCATCTTACATTGTAAGAGAGTTCTCTACGTTCTGTACTTTCTGTACTTCTTCATACATTTCAATATACTATTCTATTCTTTTCTCTCTGCATTTCTCTTTGCTCCACAATTTATCAAATAAGTCTAAGTCTACATTTTTAATGATTCATTAATCAATATGAACTCAATCAACAATTAAAAAAAATAAAAATATTAAACTTATATTTATATGGCTTTCCATCCTCTTATCGCAATTTTCCTTCTCATATAACTTTATTCTTTGACAATCTTCAAGATCCTTGAAGATATAAAATCTTATATCATAAAACCATATGCACTTAGACTTATGAATATATTCTTGCACACCCTTCGAAATAAAATGGCCAGTGAAGGGCAAAAAAACGAATACATGGCAATTCCTTCAGTGAAGGGCACAAAAGCGAATACATGGTAATTCCTTTAGCAGTATGGACATAAGTTCAAGAAATGAAATCCACTCTTTAAGCCACAACCAAAAAAAGAGCTCTCGAAATATAATATTCAAGTCAGAGCAAACCCTCCACCCATAAATTAGCCTTGAAACAATATACGTGGAATTCAATGAAAAATGGGTAAAGAGAATATAACCTATGCCCGGATGGTTCTTACACCTGGATTTTCACTCCTAAGAAAGGAGACCGGACACCATGTCTCAAGACATGTTGTGCTAAGGGTGTGCAGGTTCTGAAAACTTGAAAATGGCGATAACTCGATAGCAAATTTTCCCTTCTGCAAAACCTTGTCCACAATTATTTTCATTTTCCAAATGTCAAAATTCTTAACATCCCGGATGAACAAATTTGATAATTACAAGTGCGGACAAAGAGGTGGAGTGGTGTAAGGATATTTTATTAAGCATTTTGATTTCCTATTAATATATTTGGTGTAAGGATATTTTATTAAGAATATGCCTGTCAATATATTTCACCCCGATGACATTTCAAGTGCCAATAATAGTATCACCTCTAAGAAGTATCAATATTTAGAATTGAAAATAGAATTCCATAGGGAAAGGAAAGCAAATTGTGTTAGGTGGAATGCAGGCAGAAGAAATCACTTCCAAAGCCAATACTTTTTTATTAATATTTACTCGTTATTGTGGCATGAAGAAAGATATACAACTCGTTAATTGAAATGGCTACGCGGATAGTGGGAAACTTCAAATCGTGGACACATGCACCCATGCAAGCTCATGCCTGGTTAATTGAAATGACTACACGAATACTGGATACTAGGAGGCTTCACATCGCGGACACATCACCCACTGACTAACAACAAAAATAAATATATTTAAATAATTGAATTGTTGACACTACACCTGGTCATTTGTGATATAATGAGAAGCAGAGAATACAAAGAAAGACTAGAAATTGTATTCAGATTATTGAGTATATCATAAAAGAGTGCATTGAGAAAAGGGAAAAGAGATGAGCTAAATAGGCTCAAGCAAGTCAAGAAACGAAAGTACAGTTGGCCAGGACAGCTGGTAGTGTACAATCAGACTGTTGAGGTTACATTATATTTAACACTCCCTCTTAAGCTCAACAGTTACAAATATCAGCATTGATAATGCCCAAGTGTTGTCTCTGAAAATCAAAAATCGATTTTCCTAGTGGCTTTGTGAAAAATATCTGCGAGCTGATCTCGAGAGCCACATAATTGAAGTGCTATGTCACCATTATTGACGAGCTCACGAATGAAGTGAAATTGAGTGTCAATATGTTGACTTTTCTTTTGAAACACATGATTTTTGGATAGAGCAATTGTTGAGGTGTTGTCACAGAAGATAGGAGTTGGCTCATTTTCTGTATGTGACATATCATTCAATATTCTTCTCAGCCACACATCTTGAATGCCATCTTCCAGTGAGAATATTTGGGGGATTCCATAAACCTGGAAACAAGGTTGGTTGCATACATTATATCAATCCTAGTTGTTGTAAGATACAACAAGTTGCTTACTAAGATTTTGTACAGGGTAGAATCCATTGTAGGTCCTTCATCTTTCTTGATCAATTTTGTGCATAGGGGTATAGGAGTTTCTGTTGGATTGCAGTCTTCCATGCATAATATTTTCATTATGTCTGCTACATACTTTTGTTGATAGACAAAAATTCCATTGGTTGATTGATCAACCTCAATACCCAAAAAATATTTCATTATGCCAAGATTTGCCATCTCAAACTCAGATTGCATGGCATGTTTAAAAATTGTTAACTCAAGATTTCTAGTATATATCATGTCATCAACATATAAACATAAAATCAGAATTTTACCGTGTTGATCCATTTTGGTGTATAAAGTTGGCTCATTTTGGCTTTTGCAGAAACCACTTTTGATCAGGTAAGTGTCAATTCTATTGTACCAAGCTCTTGGAGCTTGTTTTAAGCCATACAGGGCTTTCTTCAATCAATATACTTTGGCTGGCTGTTCTTTGACTTCAAATCCAGGTGGCTGATCCACATAGACGTCTTCTTTTGAGACACCATTTAGGAAATTTGATTTGACATCCATCTGGTAAGCTTTTCATTTTTGTTGAGCAACTATGGCTATGAGAGTCCTTACAGTGTCTAACCTTTCTATCGGATAAAAAGTTTCACCATAATCAGTACCTAGTTGTTGTGAGAATCCTTTGGCAACAAGTCTTGCCTTGTTCTTTTCAATATGCCCCTTTTCATTGAGTTTATTTTTGTACACCCACTTGACACCAATACTTTTCTTATGTCTGGCCAAATCAACAAGATCCCATGTCTTGTTCTTCTCAATGGAGTCAATCTCTTGGTTCATGGCTTGAACCCAATGTGGCTCCTTAGCTTCCTCTTTAAAAGATATAGGTTGACATGACAATAAAACAAAAGGGTTGTGATGTTCAATGTCATCCAACTGCTAATGGATTTCTCTCAAACTTCAAGTTCTCTGATTTTGAAGTTCAGAGGATGAGTCTCTGCTTGAAGTTGAGTGATCCTGAGAATTTTTAGATTGTCCTTGTACCTCCAATCTTGGAAGGGCAGGTTGAGGTATTGGCTATCTTGAGTCTTCTGCGTTTTCAAGACTGGGCAACAATGGATTTTGACTGTCCATTTGTTGATTTTCAGATTCGTTCCAGAGTTGATTTTCCAGAAATTTTACATCTCTGCTAAGAATTAGTTTCTTTGAGATTGGATTGTAAAGCCTGTAAGCTTTTGATATTTCACTATATCCAGTAAAGATACATTTCTCACTTCTTTCATCCAGTTTCTTCATTAATTCAGAACGTATGTGAGCGTATGCTATGCATCCAAATGTCCTTAGATGAGCAACATTTATATTTGTCCTATTATCGCATAGTTTGTAGCTAGGTCAAATGGCTAGAGAATTGAAGGAAAACTGGTGTAACAGGAACCTTCCCCACCCAATTCCACCTCAATGGGGAGGTTCTTTCTATTTAGGGAGGTTAACCCAGGGGAGACGTCCCCGACAACCTGGGGTTTTGAAGAGGCTAAGGTATAAAGTGAAGATTAAATTTTCCCCTTCACATGTTACCACCAAAGTCAGACATTCTGGTTAATCAACCAATAAAGAAGTGTATGCCCAAATGAAAACACCTGCCCAGAACAAGACAACAATAATACAATATATATATATGCAGGCTGCAACTCAATGGGTTAGTACTTCAATGGCTATCTGCTATTAATTAATAAGCAATGTAAAACAATAGATATCAATGAGGTCAACATTTTATCAATTAGCTATGGAAAAAACATCAATTCATTAATAACTATCAAGATGATCAAGCTAACAATGTCTAAACCAACACTTTACTCAATAAATGCTTCAAATCAGCATTTAATTGCTTATATTCAACACTTGCTGCGTCAAGATGAGATAACCAACTGTGACGTCAGCCCTAATTAGGTTAGTTTGTTAGTTAGGGTTTCAAAATTTAGAGTTTTGAGAGTGGTTTTGTACACTAGGAATTCAACGTTGGAGGTTAGAGATCAGTGCCTTAGGGTATATGGAGTCAAACAAGATAAGGGCACAAGTTTTTGAAAGGATGAAGACTGAAAGACTAGAGGGAAGGGTTTTAAAGTGTTGCAAAGGCAGGGCCCTAGAATCAAAACCCTAGGGGAAAGAGGCTCACTCCGGTGTTTCTTAAGCAAGGCCTCATGCTCTTTCCTCCTTCCTTAGGTCAACTTGGAAAAATGGCTAGCATAAATGATAAATTTAACCAATAGATGAGGTGAGACAAAGTGTTGTAAAGACAAGGCTTTCAAACCCTAGAAGATGATCACCCTAGGTGTAGATAACCTATGCCTAGGACTTCACCCCCTTTTCAACCTATAAAATTCAATACTAGCTTAAGGGAAGAAACAAGATGAGTGTAGCAAAGGCTAGGCTCAATCCTCCTTCTTCAATGGCTGAAATATTTCTGTCTAAGGGGACATGAAACAATGACCTACTTGTGTGCTTGTTACCCAGGGTTTCAAATCAACAATTTATTAAGCAAATGCAAGAAATTAGACCTACAACCATTCAATTAAGAAGTTTTGCAAGAAAATCACTTACATATCATGAAGAAAGCATGTGCAAACCCTAGTTGTAAACCTTCCTTGGAGAGAAATGCCATAAAATGCCAAAAAATCCTTCCAATAACAAGTGCGCCTCACTTAGAAAGAAATAATACCCTAGGAGGGCGCAAAAATCAGACCTCACAAGTGTGAGTGAGTTGTGTTATGTCCAAATAATGGAAAAACATCGTCAATATATAGTATCTCATGACCTTTAATTAAAATTAGGTCATTAAAAAAAATAGCCGACAAGGCTAATAACCAAAAATCATACTGTTTTACATTAACCTGTTAAATGAAACCCTAAATGAGCAATAATCAAGACGTCAAGCCATTATGAGGGAGACGTTGGCCATTTTTAGGGAAAAATACAACACAAGATGACAAACGTTGGCCCTTTTTGGGCCTCCAAACTCTGCCACATGTGCCAAAATGTTTTGTCAAGGTGCCATACACTGGAGGTGACATCATGGCTCCTAGATGACGTCCTGGGGCATTAGAAAGGACATGTTCCACCTATAGTGGGTCAACCCCCCTGGACTGGGCTCAACCAAAGCATCCTGCATGAAAACATCCTCCTTCTTCTCTCGTGCATCCTCTTGGCTAGGTCTTGTTTTGTCATTTTTCTTCGGGTCCCTCTTGTTTCTTGTTGAGAGGATTTTTATTGCCTTCTCGGGGATCCCTGGGCAAGGCATCTCTAGGTTTTATTTTTTATGGATTTTATCTCCTACCAGTTTCTTTTACCTCTTGGGCCTTTAACCCCTTCTTCCCACAAGATAAGGTGTAACCCCACAAACAGGTCATCCTAATGTATAGACTAGGGGAATGGGATAGATGAGTGGGAGATAAGATGTAAGAGTGATGATATGATGGGAGCGGACGATGGCCCCTCAAAATCCCCCCTAGTGGCCAACCAAAACCTATGGGTACAAGCTTGTTAGGGTACCCTGTCAATCCCCCCAAACCATGGTCAAGTGGGTTAATGTAAGATCCAAGCAGTCGTCAGGAATGAAAGGAATCTGATGCATATATTTGAAGGTTATAATGATCAAATATGACACATACCATGATACCTAGACCAATTACCTCATGGAGCAAGAGTCTTCTCCGATACAAGTCCAAGCCGAAGGTGATGTATGTTGCTGCTGCTGACAGGACAAGTCTGATGAAGAAGAAGAAATATGGGCCCTCCAGGGCCATGCTCAAGTCAATCCTTCTCTCGGTACTCCATGTCTAGGACCTGTCGGCCTCGAGACATGATCTCTTAGTTATCCCTAAAAATTGGGGATAACATATGGCTCCAGCTCTGGGACATGTGCTAACCGTAGAGCGCATGAGAAACTTAGCATCTCTGGCACAAACCTGCAGACCTGCTCAGACTCGAAAAGGGCCTCAGTAACAAAGGTGGGGTGGTATTGTCACCCCGCAAATATAATATATGTATATGAATGAAGTAAAACAATCAATATGCAAGTGAGGAAGAAAACTAATATGAAATGCAAATGGTATAATACACAGAAGAATGCCTACCTACCTATACTTACCTGTGGATTCATGTTACCCCACCTTGGTGGGGTTTGAGGAGGTGCCCACTGACGGGCACTGTGCGCCTTCTTCCCTCCATTGTAGACAGGTAATAGGAGTCATTAACTGACTTTCTTCTGACCTTAAAAGGGCCAAGCCAAAAAAAATTGTTTTCTTTGATATTAGTAGGATTCCCTTTATTGACATCCCACATCCAAACCATCTCTCCCTCCTTGTACTCTCTGACTCTAAAATTAGTTGTTCCTTGAATAACCTTGGAGTATTTTGTAGAGGGAGGTGGGAGGGACTCTGCTATAAATATTTCCTGCTGTTAAGGATGGATTCGTACATCATCTTCCACCTTCTTTAGTATTTTCGCAGTCTCTAATTCCTGAGCTTTGAGATCATCCATGAGTTGTTGGTATTCTTCTTTCGTGGGCCATTTAATCTGATTCGAATTTTCCTCTTTTGCAAAAGGTGTATCTTCTGGAGAATATCTATGAGGAGTCAGCCTGGTTTTGTCACGTGCTTTGTCATCTTTGATGGAATCACTGGACTTTTGCTCATAAGTTGTAGTTATAGGTACATTCTGGATACGACCAACAGTTCCATCTTTCAAGGGTCCATTTGATCCTTGGAAAAAGTTGTCAAATCGTTCTTTCATAGATGGTACCTTGATGACTTCTCTCAAAGGGATGGTTACAAGCATCTTGGATAATTCCCCTTCAAGGTCAAAATTCTCGTTAACCTTTTCAGTATTGGATGTTTTAGGAAAGATTACATCCACAGGTGGCTTTTTTGTTTGGTCAGTGGAAGGTTGGTCCAACTTCTTCCTTCTATACACCTGGAACTCTTGTTTCTTTATCTTTTCTTTTGATTCCTGGTCTAGTTTGTTTATTACCACCATCCTGGCTGACCTGGCTTCTTCTTTCATGGCCTCTTGATGCTCTTCAGCGGTGATATTTATTTGAGGGCCTTCTATGAAGTGTTCTATATTGTTTATTTGTTGATGGTCACCACTATTGTAAGGACACTCATGTTCCCAATGTGCCTCACTGCATGGAAAACACCAAGGATTTTCATCCATAATGACAGTGTTTGGAAATTCTATGTCTTTGAAAACGTCTTTGTTCCATTCGACGAAATTACTTACTCTTTGTACTTGATAGCCATCTTCATCCAAATATTCAGAGATATTAGAGGCATCGTCTAAATAATCACCCCAATCTGTGTCCTTTTCTGTCAAGGTAAAAGTGGGGCAATCTCGAAACAAGTAAGGATCCACTGAAAAGGGTGTTTGTTCATCTTTCTCAGAATGACCGGTTTGCAATAAAGTGGGAATCCCCTTAAAAGGCAATCGGTCATCTGAGTCCTTCTTTTTAAGAAAAAAAATTTCTAACATTTCACGAATCCTTTTAACCCTTTGTAGGATACAAGACATAATAGTGCTTGGATCGGTTTCTTCAGACTTATCGGCTTCACTCATATCTTGATCTTCCAACATCGGTGTGTCCAAGACAAACAAGGCATCTTCAAAGTTAGGTTTTTTGTGAGTGGCCATGCCCAAATCCTCAGATGGCTTATGTTGCCTCGAGGCATTCAGAACATTGTTTGTGTTTGAGAAAGCTGTGTTCCATTTCCTTTTGGGAGGCATGGGTTTTACTTCAGGAATTTCTAGGAACTTAGGCTCGGCTTCGGGGACATCCTCATTACTAGATTCCTTGGGGTCATTATTGTGCGAGAGATTGACTTGATGGATGTAGTCTTCGAACTCAAGGTTCTGCTCAATCTGGAAAGAAAAGTTTTGTGCTTCTTCTAGAGTCGAGGGTGACCAATCTTTGAGAGTAAACTGCAAAACTCCTTCCAACGAGTTCAAGTAGTGGTGGAGGACAACTTCTTCTGAGAAACTAGGCCTGATCTTCTTGAGTATAAGGTTGAACCTATCATTGAAATCCCTAATGCCCTCACTAGAGGATTTCCAAATATTAGTGTATTGAGAGTAAAGGGAATCCATGCTTTCTTTTTCACACCAATCTTTCTGGTAGGCTTGTTCAATATCTTCGGGAGTTTGTTAATCCATCTTCTGGCACTTCCGGTGAGTGAGCTCACAAAGAGCCTTAAAAAGACATCAGGGTGTTCTTGTTCGGATTGGTGAAACTGGAATACATCACAGAAGTCGTTCCAATGAGAGTTGCCATAGGATCCATCTTCCCCTGAAAACTTAGGTATCCAGGACTCGACCTTCTTGGGTAGATCATGTAACCCCCCTTGGATGTTAGGTAAGCTTAAAGGACCAAAGAGTTCTTTATGAGACCATTTGGTAGAACTTATAGGGGTGACATGATTTGTGGAGTTCATACTAGTAGATGAAGGTATATACTGATGCCCACTATGAGTCGTCATTAGCTATTCGTGGAGTCGCCAGATGATTTGCTTGAAATCATCAAATAAAAGGGAAAACATCCTAGTGGAGTCGCGAGGTAAGCTTGTAAGATAAGGCTCTGAGGCAAGGCTTACCGAAAAGGTTTTTCGTCTGAGGAGAATTGACTCAGTGTTCCCCAGCAGCGACACCAAAATGTTATCGCACAGTTTGTAGCTAGGTCAAATGGCTAGAGAATTGAAGGAAAACTAGCATAACAGGAACCTTCCCCACCCATTGTCACCTCAATGGGGAGGTTATTTCTGTTTAGGGAGGTTAACCCAGGGGAGACGTCCCCGACAACCTGGGGTTTTGAAGAGGATAAGGTATAAAGTCAAGATTAAAGTTTCCCCTTCACAGGTTACCACCAAAGTCAGACAGTTCATCTAATCAACCAATAAAGAAGTGTATGCCCAAATGAAAACACCTACCCAGAACAAGACAACAATAATAAAATATATATATGCAGGATGTAACTCAATGGGTTAGTACTTCAATGACTATCTGCTATTAATTAATAAGCAATGTAAAACAATAGATATCCATGAGGTCAACGTTTTATCAATTAGCTATGGCAAAAGCATCAATTCATTAATAACTATCAAGATGATCAAGATAACAATGTATCCCACCAATACTTTACTCAATAAATGCTTCAAATCATCATTTAATTGCTTATATTCAACACTTGCTGCGTCAAGATGAGATAACCAACTGTGATTTCATCCCTAATTAGGTTAGTTTGTTAGTTAGGGTTTCAAAATTTAGAGTTTTGAGAGTGGTTTTGTACACTAGGACTTCAACGTTGGAGGTTAGAGGTCAATGCCTTAGGGTATATGGAATCAAACAAGATAAGGGCACAAGGTTTTGAAAGGATGAAGACTTAAAGACTAGAGGGAAGGGTTCTAAAGTGTTGGAAAGGTAGGGACCTAGAATCAAAACCCTAGGGGAAAGAGGCACAAAAATCAGACCTCACAAGTGTGAGTGAGTTGTGTTATGTCCAAATGAGGGAAAAACATCCTCAATATATAATATCTCATGACATTTAATTAAAATTAGGTCATTAAAAAAAATAGCCGACAAGGCTAATAACCAAAAATCATATTGTTTTACATTAAATTGTTAAATGAAACCCTAAATGAGCAATAATAAAGACGTCAAGCCTTTCTGAGGGAGACGTTGGCCCTTTTTAGGGAAAAATACAACACAAGATGACAAACGTTGGCCCTTTTTGGGCCTCCAAACTCTGCCACACGTGCCAAAATGTTTTGTCAAGGTGCCATACACTGGAGGTGATGTCATGGCTCCGAGATGATGTCCTGGGGCATCAGAAAGGACACGTTCCACCTGTAGTGGGTCAACCCCCCTGGGTTGGGCTCAACCAAAGCGTCCTGGATGAAAACGGCCTCCTTCTTCTCTCGTGCAAAGGATCGACCAATCATTGTCCTGTCTCTACCCTTGATGGGGTCCCAACAACCATATGATGGGCTCTTCATCCCCATGGAGGTCTGAAATAATCATCTCCCCATGTGTACCAGTCCAACTGGTACATGTCCGTCAGGCATGATCCTGCACATCAAAAACTTTGCCCTCCATGGGCTCATCAGTCATAGGGATCATAGTAATGTCAACCATATTTCATCATTAATTTTATCAAATGAATGCATAAAACCCCTTAACATATCATCCAATAGCTCAAAGAAATTACAATGACCTACTATACAAAGCCAAATAAGAAGACAAAATGCCCTACTGGGCCAGCTTCCATAAGAAAAGGAAAGTTTCCAGAGGATATCATCCAAGCCATGTAACACGAGGTGATGTGGTCAAAGGATGTCCAGACATACAGGTAGAGTGAAAGACAGGGGTGATATTATCTGTGGGTGCCTTTGTAGAAGGTGAGTTGTACCTGTCATGGATGCAATTCTTTCCAAGCCCTTTATTGCCTTTATTATTTCTTTTTCTTTCTTTTTATTTCAAGGGCTAACTAGAGGACACTGCCTTGGCATGGTGACCAGATCTGACAGTGTTTCCCACAAGTACTTTCACAAAGATGATAAGGCTGGCTCGTGATGAGACCCCCTTTCCCTGGCCATGCAACCAAAGGTCACTTCCCTAGTGTGGTAACCAGATAATGGCAGTGTCATTGTTATCACTGAAATTTCGTCTGCACAGGGCGACAAGAACTCCGCATCGTCAGCACAGAAAAACAGTCATTCATGGCACAAGGACCAGTTCCACAACACAGCAAAAGGGCCAAAACTATACAAAATTGGCTAAAAAATTAAAAAGCGCATCGCGCCCATGGAAAACGCGTGCACGTGCGCAACATCTTCGTATGTCGGGCGCATATGCACGGCTGTGGGGTGCAAAACCCGCGCGCTTGCCAAACGGCGCATTTATGAATCTGGTCGGCCTCCCAACCACTAATGGATCGGCTCCCAAGTCGATTTGACATCAAATCCGAGCTCAATCTGCGGAGGGAGGCTGGTCAAAGACCTAGTTGTGCCCTAAAGAGCCCCTTTTCACATTCAAAAGAGGTTGCACAAT